>JAHBCN010017714.1:0-18017 GCA_019359885.1 Listronotus oregonensis
CAATGTTCTAAAAAGAACTGCAACACTTTTTTGGGGGCCCAGGACTTATCTTTTTTTCCAATTTTAACCCCCAAAGACAGTTCATAAGCCTTTTTTACTAGTGAAGATATCGGTTTTTGGTACGCCTTCGCGGTAACTTCGCCAAAAAAAACAAAATTTAAAAACTTTATTAACACAAATTCGCGTCGACATTTTTCTTACACGTAGTCTACCCAATCAAAAAACCCCAACAGATGTTTACTAAATGATTATAAAAAACCCCCAAAGGGATATTTCAAGCATAGATCCACCTACCTGTCCATAATAATGGGCCCCCCTTTTTTTCCCCCTCTACTAGACCCTTCAGAAATCTGGGCTAATAAAAACTTTTGGGGGGGTTATTGTATATTAGTATAAGTCCAAATATTACAAATCACACGATTTTTTTATGGGGGGGGTTTTTTCTGTTAGACAGTAATTGACCTCATTAAAAATTACACGTATTTTCCTATATCCCGGTATATTTAGTCATTTCCTACCAAATAAAAACTTGTTAAATTGTAGGTAGCCAATATTTCGAAAAAAAGCTAACTATAAAAAAGTGCTTTATACGTCAGCTGGTCGCGCAGACATGAAAACGGTATGCTTTAATGATTTCCTCTCAACTAAAAATTTACCTGGCTGTATCTCGGTGCAAAAACCATTTCAGAGATAGGGAGAATAATTAGATATAATCCTTCCAGATTTAAATTTGTAAGCTGATTATCAATATACTGCTGTTATTAATAAAAATCAGCCAGCAGTAAGACGAGGGCAAACCTGTTAACTAATGCATTTAAATAGGCGATAGATGCTCCCGCCTAACTCCTGCATTATAATTCTCAAAGTATAAACTGATGGTTTTTGCACCGACATACGGCCAGCTCACATATATATTTATTCATAGTTGCTTATAAGCTATTATCAGAAAAATTTTTAGTTGAGAGGAAATCATTGAAAGTATAAAATTTTTCTTGTTCGAGCGACCAGCTGACGTATAATGCACCATGTTATAGTCAGTTATTTTTTTTCCTTTGAAATATTAGGTTACCTACAATTTAACAAGTTGGACAAGGCAACAGATATAGGAAATCCCATGTTATTTTTAATGGGGTTAATTTTTAGCTTTCCTAATTATTTTGGAGAAAAATTCTATTAAAGTTTATTAAAGAGCATGCCAGTCTACGTCCATGGCAAAAACTTAAGATTTTTCGATTACACCATTTGCGAGTTAGCAGATAATATTTTTAAAAATTGTTACTTTATTATCGCCTCATATTTATAAACAACAATAAAAATACCAGCTAGTTGTAAATTAACGTTGTCATTTTAAAATTTAGTGCTTTATCATTATCAAAAAAGGCTACCGCGGCTCATTGTCCCAACGGAACCGCAGCTGACGTTCACGAAGCCTTATGATACAACTCTCTGATGCATTCTACTAATTATCGCTTAAGAGGAAGTTGGTCCTGTTAATCTTTTACTGGCTCCTGGACCATTGGATTATATGGGAAAAATACTCAAGATAGCTATTTTACTTTATTTATACGAGGTATGAAAGAATTTCTCGGGATACCTACCCTGTACAATTTTGTAAATAAATCATAGGATTCTCACGACTCAACTTTTAGTAGAAAACTTTGGTAATTTTTTACTTACCGGGGGGCCCCCGTTTTTAAAATTTTTTGTATTGGGTTTTGGGGCCCTGATCACGAATCTGAAGTCAAATTTTTCGGACACTTTTAGTTTTATGATATAACGCCCCACTAGGACCTAACCTCAAAATTGTACAAACTTTCCTAAAATTCCTCCTTCTTAAAACGATTCCCCCAAAATTGAAGATTTTATGGAAATACACCTATTATTTTATAAGATAAATTTGATTTCACCTTCATTTAACAAATATTTTTAATAAAAAATAGCACAACAAAAGTTTTATTTTTACTTTTAAAAAAAGTCAACAAAATTGTCTAGTGATTTTAGACAGTTTTGTTGGTACGCCAGGCAACCAAAAACAATTGAATGGCTTCCTTTTCAAAAAAAAAATAATTTAAATTTATAAAGTAGGCCATTTAATTGTTTCGCGAGTGTCTGGCGTACCAACAAAAACTCTCAAATCACTAGACAATTTTGTTGAATTTTTAAATAAAAATAATATTTTTGTTGTTCTTTTTTTATTAAAAATATTTGTTAAATAAGGTGAAATTAAATTTATCTTATAAAATAAAAGTGTATTTATAAAATTTTCCATTTTCAATTGTTTTGAAAAAAAAAAGTTTGACAGTTTTGGGTTGTGGGAAAGTTATCTCAAAAAAAAAGTGTCCGACAAAAATTTGTTTCGGATTCGTGATCGCCCCCAAAAACCCCGTTTTTTCAAAAATGGCCGTGGGCCGGAAAAAATTACCAAAACTTTTATTAATCTTGCTAAATATTCTTTACTAAATAGCAGCTTCATTAATTCAATTAATAACTTTTTAATAGGTAGTTGAAGATGGTTACGAATTTTTTGCACAAAGAAAACTGATAACTATATTTTCTGCACCGAATTACTGTGGTACCTTTGATAATGCAGGAGCACTAATGTCAATTAATGAAGATCTGCTATGCTCATTTCAGGTAATTTTAAATCTTATTACAAACCAACCTGGAATAATAAACTAATTAAAAAAAGAAAGTTAATATAGTTTAAATAAATTAATTATTAAAACTGCTAGTACCGTTTTTTTTTTCACATTAATCACAGCTTATAAAATGGAGAGTAAATATTATCGTCCTTTCTTTTAGCCTGTAATTATTACCATTATTATAATAAGACTGGTATTTAATTAAACACAAATAATTTTCTAATAAATGTAATTTCTTTAGAACCTTAATGTTATAATTAAAGCAGTTATAAAACAAAGCTTTTACACCAAATTGTTTAACTTAATTTTATTTTATTACATACGCTGGCCTTGATGAACTATTCTATAAATCCAAAATAAATTTCAGTGACGTTAAGATTTGGCATTGAAATGTTAAAAATTATTTATTAACTCCAAAAATATTTAAAATTTACCTCATATGCCGTACATTAGCCATTATCCAGCGTAGCATTACGTCATTAAAATTTATTTTATTGCAAAAATAATATAAAATATTAAACTTTATTATTGTTTTGGGGTTTTTCGGTATTTTAAATAAAAATCAATGTTTATTTGAGTTTTGGTTTATTTAGTTAAAATCATCAAATATCTAAAAATATTATTCTATTATTTTTTTTTAATTAACATGATGAATTTTGAAAATATGATTGTATATAATTTGTAAAGTAAACACCCAACTATATTGTAAAAATCAAGCACTAGATAACATTTCTACATTTTTGTTCGGTGGTTGATATAATACTGAAATTTTTTCTTTTTAAAAACTATGAACCAAAATTGGCTTACCTGGTTAATTTATCAAATTTTTTTATTGGGGTGAAAAATCTGGGTTTTCCTTTTTTATTTCTTCAACAATAAATTGTTGAAATGGGCTTAGACCCTCCGGTCTGTTCTGAAATTTACGGTTTTTGTGTGTTTTTTAATGTGAATCATTTCTTTAATGTTCCTTTTTTTATTTTACTTTCAAATTAAAATATTAACATTGTAAAGTCAAAATTATAAGTTATAAAATGCATGATTTGAAGGGCTGGTTTTATGTTGGATATCATTTTTTTGATGTTCTTTAACTCTGTTTTTTAAGTATTGTCTTTTTAATATATGTTTTTGTAACAGGCAGTCGATTTTTATATTAAATTTGTTTGATTAGGGTTTTTGATTGTAGGTTTTTTTTTTGTAAATAAATTTTAGAATTGTTGTTAAGTTTTTCTGCAATTTGTATTTTGTAAGGTTTAAGAAATGTTTTTTTTTGTGTTATATCAAGGACGTATGGAAGGAAAATATATTTTTTTTTTAGATGTATTTTCACTGTCTTTGTTGAATTTTAAATTTTATTTATTCGTGCTTTAATGATCGGTTCAGTAAAAGTTGGACTAAAATTATGAACCGTCATAAAAAAATAAAAACAATTTAAAAATAAAATACTTAAAATAAAATATATTTTGTCCCGAAAAACAAAAAAATGTTTTTTAAAAATTAAAAATTTAAAAAAACTAAAATTTCAAAAAAATTTTTTTTACAAAACAAAACAATCAAAACCCCAAAAATTAATACAAAATATGCCTTTCCCAAAAAACAGAGTTAAAACATCAAAAAGCAAGATTAAAGAACCACCAGCCCGTAAAACCCTTATAACGAAATTTGTTTGAAATTTTTTTGAATTTGAAATAAAAAAAAAGGTTAAGAAATGATTCACTTAAAAAAAACCAACCTAAATTTGAACAACACGAAAACTCCATTTAAACAATTTATTGTTCAATGAAATAAAAAGGAAAAATTTTAAAATTAATAAATTGCAACAGGTAACCTTTGTGTTTGGTTCTTTTTAAAAAGAAAAATTTTCATTTATATCAACCACCCAAAATTAGAATAATTAGTGCTAATTTTCTATAGTTGGGTCCCCAATATCTTTCTAAATTCATTTATTAAATGAATAAATAATTTTTAGATATTCTGATGATGGTTTAATAAAAACCGAAACGTCAATTAAATTGTTTTATTTAAAAAATAAAAACCCAAAAAAGTTTAATATTCAAACGGTAAAAAAACAAAAAATAAATAGTATATTATATTAAAGGTTAAAATGCACTTTTAGTCCGTATGATATACAGTATACTTTTTTTCTCCAAAAGTAAAATTAATACGTTAGTTATTTAAAATCCTTTATTTTAATCCTAGGATTAAAAGTTTTTAATCCGATTGGGTATGTTGAAAATAGCCTATAATCTATTATCTCTTTTTAAGGATTTTTTTATATTTTTTATTAAATTTACAATCTTAAATTTTTTGCCATTAATTAAAATTAAGAACATTGTGGCAATGAAAAATGTTTTCTATAATTTTTATAAGTATAAAAAAATCAAACCTGTAAAACCAGATTATCATATTTTACAAGTGGTAAAAACTTAATTTAAAATTCCTTTAAAATAAATAATTTTTTTGGGGGATTGGCGATACTTGAAAGCGCCCCTTTTCAGATTTGTCTGTAATTTGCACAGGACTGGTTTATATAATAAAAACATTGTTCAGAGGTTTTTCTGGCGGCAATTGTAAAAATAAAAAAACAAAAATAACCAGAACTAACCCAAAACAAATTAAAAACTTACCCATCAATTAAAAAATGGAAACAAAGTATTTTAAATATATTCATATAGTTTTTTTTTACAAATTTATTTAACATTGATTTTATATCAAAAAAAGTTTTTTAAAATATTTGGTCCAGTCACTGGGAAAGAAAATACGTCATTCCTCCGAATTTTTATAACCGCATGAATTTTTCTAAAAATTTAGTTAAACTTATCTTACCCTACACTTCAAAAGTCAATAAGTCCAGGTGCCTTTTTGTTTTAAAGGGGTAAAAACCTTTATTAAAAAATTTAAAAAAAATCGGTTTTAATTATTGTATTCATTTAAATCTTGTTCATTTATGTTCCTAAATATTGCTATGTGTTATTCAACAAAAATTATTTAAATTTTCAACACTCAAAACCCCTAAAAACCTTTAAAAACTTACTTTTTATAAAAAAATAACAGAAGTTTTGACTTAAAAATTTTAATTGTATTTTAATAAAAATATTAATTAATATCCTCTGATATACTAATTTTTTATTTTAAAAAGAAATTTCAATCCTTAAAACCACCCTGGATTAAAAAATATTTTGAATTTAAACATTTTTGTGTTTTTTTTTACAAAAACTTTAAAGAAAATCTTTTTATGATAATTCAATAATTCAACCCTTAAAACCACCCTTTTTGTAAAACAATTTTAAAATATATTTTGATTTAAAAAAGTGTTGATTCTTTAGTGTGCATTATTTTTGAAAAAATATTTATTACCTTTAGTATTTTTATGAGATTGCAATATTTCAACCCTTAATCTCCCCCTTTTTGCTAAAATGAATTTAAAAATAATTTTACTTTAAAAATTTTTGTGTAGATTCTTTTTTAAGAAAAATTTTTCTTGTTGTAGTTCTTCTTATTATTATTGCAATATTTCAACCCTTAAAACCACTCCTTTTTGTTGATAAATTTTAGTTTTTTTACAATAACTTCTTAATTTTAATGCTAAGACATTCATCCAAAACCATTCCAAAGAAAATTTATTGCCTTTAAGGCTGTAATTGAAAAAGAATATTAAAGTCTTTCTTTTAAACATAAGGGTAAAAGGCCGGGACGGTGCTCCAGGGCTAAAAACAAACCCAACCAGCTTTTCCCGTTTTTTTTTTTAAGTTACAGCAAAAATAACAACACCGAAATTGTAATTTTAAAAAAAAAATTTTTGTATATAATCAACGATCTTTTATGGTTTTGTTATTTAATAAAAAAATGTTTCAAAAATATATATTTTAGTCATGTTTAATTGGCTAAACTTTTAGATCTTATGAATACCACAAAATAAAGAAATTTTAGAAGAAATAATGTTAATTTCAATCCTAATAAAGACGTCAGTTTAATGCCCTTTTTAAAAAATTTGAGAAATCCATCCTTTTATCTCTACCTTACGAAATCACCAAAAGACTTCTACTATCCATTTTCAAAGACCTTTTCGCTTTTTAAAAAATTGTTCAAGAGTTTTTTTCGAAAAATGTATCCGTTTGCCACTATTTGACGCTAATGTTTGGGTTCAGGACAAAAAACCTTTTCTTTGAAATATCTCAGTTTACATTTTACCTACAGCACCTACTAAAAAACGAGTCTCTTTGTTTTTTTAAAAGCTTTAATTTTGTTCATTACCCTTTCTTCCTAAAACCCTTTTGTTTTGGAATTATTAATAAAAAACTGTTTAAAAATCCAATTTTTTATCGAAAAATTCAACTTTCACAGCGAATAACTCGGAAAGATTGATTGAGCAAAAAAAATGTAAATACACTTTTTGCTTAAAATTTATCCCTCTATCAATTCCGAATATTTTATTTTAAGTAACCACCCCAGGGTGGCAGCGAATATCGGCCTATGTACTTTTGTTCCTGAAGTACGAATTATTAAACACAAAATTTCAAATAAATTGATTGTTATAAAAAATTTGGGCAACCCCCCAGTGACTGGACTAATTAATTAAAAAAAATCATAACAATGTATTTTTAATTTTGATTTAATAAATTTAAAGTTATTGTTAAAATTAATTTTTTTTTTTTTAATTTATTATTCATTTTTCTTCCATTTTTTTACAAATGTTAAAAAATTTTTAAAGTTACTGTAAAAATTTTAATTGTTTAATTTAATTAAATTAATAAATATTTAATTCAATCAATTTTTATTTCTTTTCATGTTTGTACTCATTTTTAATCTAAAGAAGAAGAAAAAAAATTTAAAAAAATTTAAAAAAAAAATTGATTTTCGACGTTTTCTAATGCCCAAAAAAAAAAACTATTTTGTTTGTTATGCTTAAGAAAGAAAAGTTGTAGACAAATCAAAGGAGGGGGGTTTTTAAAGTTTAGCCTGATTTATTGTAAAACTTTCAATTGAATTTTTTCTGATTTAAGCTTTTTATATTTTTTAGTTCGACACCCAAGAAGAGCAAATCCTTGGCAGAATTTACCAATCATTTTGTTTTAATTAAATAAATTGCTGTTTCGTAATTTGGAACAACTTTTGTTTTTATAATTAAAGCCACAAAACTATATTTTAGTTCTAATCATTACCCTGTATTTTTTGTGACTTAAAGTGGGTGTTAAATAATTTGTTGTAAATTATTTTTTTTTAATATGAAAATTGATTAAAAAATATTTATAAAATAGTTATTTCAAAACTTATACCACAAATAAAACAATGGGTGAAAACCCTTTCATTCCAAATATAATTTATTAAAATTTTATGTTTAAAAAATATAACAGAAATTTTGATGAAAATTTGTGAATTTTTTTACATTAAAAGGGACTATTAAAATAGCAAAAGTGTATTTTTCCCAATAAATACATGATTTATGTATATATTAAAATTTGGCTGTGTGTATTTTCTATAGTATTAAACAATTTATTGTTAGTTATTATCAATAAAACCTATTTTTACTTATTGTCTATTATTTACATTGTAAAGTCTTGCCTAATCCAATAGTTCTTCATGCAAAACATGACCATATTGCCATTATCATGAAAACCATCCAGACCTATGTTCTGTTGAGGCATTATTGTCAGTTTTCTTATAATGTAGCATAAAATTAAAAATCCCACCAAAGAAGAAATGATAATAACGTAGGATATTTTTTGCCCTAAAATAAATAGATGGGTATTAAAAGTGAAGGGTTTCTTATATGGAGCCTATTAAAAAAGCCAAGTGGGTGACGGGGTATTAGATGTTGAACCCGTTTTATCCCCCATTTCGTCAAAGGTGTCCAAGTACCGGCAAGTTTGGCAATCATTTTAATCGCGTGCCTAAAAACCCCCCTTTTCCAACTTGTATTGAACAAGATTATTTGTAATAATTTCATTTAATTTGGGTAGGCTCTTTGGTGAAACATTGTAACAAAAATTTAAAATAAAACACCGGTGTAAAGTTTCGCAAAAATTTTTTTTCAGATAGATCTGACATGTTTGGGCTCACGACCATTTTTAAAGATCTTTTTAAGAAGAATGAGCTTAAAAAAAAAATAAAATTATCTTAAAAAATTACACAGATGGCCCCATAGTAAACATTTTTGGGACCCCCAAATTTTTTTGATTGCAGCGTCTAAGATGGGCGTACCTACAAAATTTGTTTGAGATTTGTAAGTTGTCTTTATTGCTTATAGATTTCTTAATGGCCAAAATTTCAATAATCCATTTGTTTACCCTTCTGAATGTTATTTAAAACTTTACATCCCCATTATTAAAAAAAGATTATTGTCTATGCGGGTTTCCGGGAAAACCGGTATTTCTCTTCTGCAGAATTGAATTTTGTGTTCTTTATTCTATCCCCGAAAGCAATCCATGAAGAATTAGTTTTCAACCTTATATATGATGATTTCCCAAAAAAGACAGAACAATCCGAGAAGAAGTCCAGGAACAAGTTCACCAACAATACATAAATCAGCTCAAGAAGTTGAACAACTGAGACAAGGTAAAAAGTCAAACAAAACGTCATAGCCCAAAACATAATGAAAATCCTAATTTTAACTTTTGGATCGAGTTTTTAATCTTATTGATGTAACTTTGAAAATTCAAATTAAATATCTTGGGAAAAAAGGCCCTTAAATATTGTCCAAACACATGTAATCCCAAAAGATATAGAAATGTTAGCAGCCAAAACCGAATTAATTTTAGATGTCTCTGCAAAACCCTTACAAGATAAATATATAATAGCTCAAAATTCAATAGTAACAATGTCCCAAACACACCAACACAGAAAATAAAATTATAAAACAGATCAAAAACAAAAATAGCTCTAATAATCTTATCATTAGCAAAGCCGATAAAGGCAATACCCTCACTATCATGACAGATACACACTATAAAAGTAAAATGGAAAACTTAATAAGCTCTGATGATTTTGTCGAATTAAAATCGGATCCCACCGCAACCTTCCATAGATCTATAAACATAGAAATAAGCAATTACAAGCAAATATTTAACGTAAATAACCCTAATTCTCTAAGAGTAATGAACCCAACAGCACCTGTTTTATATGGAATGCCCAAACTTCATAAAGATAATATACCAATGAGACCGGTCGTTTCATATATTAATGCTCCGTCTTACAATTTCTGCAAAGACCTCTCTAACTTACCAAAGGTCATTGACTGTACCTCCTCATATTCTGTCAGAAACTCATTAGAATTAGTAGATAAATTAAAACTTAAGAACCTACCTAATAACAGTAAATTTATTTCGTTCGACGTAAAAAGCCTTTTACCTCAATACCTATACCCGAAGTTAAGTCTATTTTAAAACATTAATCAATAATAGTAATTTAACATACTCCAATAAAATAAACCTAATCAGAAGCATAGAAATATGTCTAGATCAGAATTATTTTAAATTTAATAATAAAATTTATAAACAAACTAACGGTCTCCCTATGGAAGCCCTTTAAGTCCACTCTTAGCCGAAGTGTTTATGGCTAACTTCGAAAATATATTGTTTTCCACAAATTTGAATGAAAGTTTGTGTAAAAATATGTTTACTTTTGCTAGAGTACGTGGATGACATTTTTTAGAATATGGACTGGAACAGATAGACAACTATCACAATTTTAACATACATAAATAACATCAACAACAAATATTAAATTCAGTAATAAGAAACGGAAGAAAATAGCTCGCTTAACTTTTAGATTTGAAATAGCCATAAAAACAATACTTTCGATTTTGATATTTTCCGTAAACAACCAAACAGATACAATTATACATGCAAATTCTAACCAGTCTTGGCAAATAAAAATGTCGGCTTCCATATTTGATTCATAGAGTTATTAAGTGTTCCATTAAGCCAAGAAAACTACTAAAAGAAGTCAATATAATAAAAACAATAGCTACAAATAATGGATACAGTCCCGCAATCATCAACAAACTGATAAGAAACAAAAACATAAAAATATTCAAAAGCATTTTTATACCTACACATTACTTCAATGATAGTAAGGCTAAAAAATGGTTTGCTATAAATCTATGTACTCTGAGATTAAGTAATAAAATTAGCAATAATTTTCCGCAAATTAAGGAATTAATTGTATTTCAGTCAATAAAAATAATTTGGCAAGGGTTTTAATAAATAACAAAGAAAAAGTCCTAAGAATCAACAATCCGGAATATATAAAATATGTTGTAATGAGTGTGACGCAACCTATATAGGGCAAACAGGGCGTTCTTTACAGATAGAATAAAAGAACACAGAAATTCAATTTACACAGCAAGAGAAATACCGGTTTTGCGGAACACTGCATAGACAATAATCATTTTTTTAATAATGGGGATGTAAAGTTATTACATAACATTCAGAAGGGTAAACAAATGGATTATTTGGAAATTTTAGCCATTAAGAAATTATAAGCAATAAAGACAACTTAACAAAACCAAACAGATTTTGTAGGTACGCCCATCTTAGACGCTGCAATCAACTTAATTTAGTGCCATAAAATGTTTACTATAGGCCATCTGTGTAAGTTTAAGATAATTTTATTTTTTTTTTTAAGCTCATTCTTCTTAAAAAGATTTTTTGAAAATGGTCGGAGACCGAAACACGTGTCGGGATCTATCTGAAAAAAAAATTTGTGAAACTTTACACCGAGTGTTTTATTTTAAATCAAATTTCTTTAAGTTGGTAAACTTATTGCTAAAACAAATTGCAGCATTCAGTTTTAAACCGTAATAATTAAAACCAGACGAAATCAGTATTACCCACTACGTTTAGGCGTATTTAATTGACTTTAGTTATATAACATAACGTTATTACTTATACGGTGTATGTTTAAGTTATTACTAAGATATTCTAGCTTTTGGGGATGCTATTGCCTAATTTACAGTTAATAAAATAAGTTGTTTTGTAAAAAATGATGTACAGTAATCGCCATTAAATCTTGAGCAAAAAATTTGTCCAATTTTGACTTTTCTGCCAATTTTTGTAAATCGTTTTTTTTACCTTGTTTTACTTTAAATCACTATAAATAACGCCAAAGGTAAAATAAAATGTTTATATTTTATAAAAACTAACAAATTAATAAATTAATTAATAATTTAATAAATTCAAACAAACTTAAATATCCTTTCAAACAAATTCAATATTTTATTGCGGCCCCGTTTTTGTCTAAGACAAAGCCCGGGCGTAGTCCACATTTCCTCGTAACTCATTTCACGCCTCTAAAATTTTATCCTTAAGTTCGTTTACATTTTGCGGCCTAAAATCATTTTCCCTATTTATTTTTTTACCTAATAATCCCCAAATATTTTCCATACCATTTAAATCCGGACTACGGACACGGTAAAAGCCTGATACGCTGCTCTTCCATCCATTCATCGACTTGCCGGGCTGAAGAACATACACCAAGTCCTTGTGCACTCAGCCACCCCTAAATATTTACCGAAAATTGCCCACTACTTTTGTCATTTTGGGTATATTTTTCATCAAATCGTGTTTCTAGCACGACTGAAACACTTTTTCATCGGTGAATATTATATTTTCCCAAAAAATCGGAAGTACCAAGTAAAATTGTAGAGCAAATCCAATGCGTTGTTCTTTATTTGCATGTGTAAAAAACGGTTTTAAGGCTGCCGGGTGGCAGCGCAATTGGGATATTTGCACGGCGAAATTGGGGGAAAACCCGGCCATAAATCGGAAATACCAACTTCGCAATTAAGGCCTATTCTGAGTATAATTTCATTATCTAGTTACCTGGGTATAATAAACAATCACCCTTTTATTTTTAGTCTTGTCACTTGCAGAAATATTTTAGTTGAAAGCTGATGTTCGTGGAGACTATTTCATTGTGATTCAAAAGCGCCTGTGAAAATTAGTAATTTATATTCAGTTTTTCGGCAAAGTGTGGGTGAAAATTTTGTAAAGTAACTATGGAGCCTATTGCTGGTGGTAAGTAGAATATTAAAAATAATATTTATTTAAAATATTTCTTTACGTTTTCTTATACTGGTGTTTTGAGAAGTTAACAATTAATTTTTTTTTAAATTTCAATTTTTCACTTTTTGCTAAAGTAAAAGTATGATTTCCGTAATTTCCCGCATTTAAATTAGCTTTAAATTATTGTTTAATAAGTCCTTTGTAAGATCCCATCTTAAGTTGCTGCGATAATTATGATCTTGACGAGAAAATATTTTTAAAGATTTATGGTCTGGGTCCAAATTCTATAAAATGTAGGTCCCAAACGCAACAAATAATTTTCTCCTACTAACTTAAAGAATAAATCAATTTTTATAAAATAAAACATTATTTTATAGAAAATTAAATAGAGAAATAAAAAAATTGCCATATGGGTTTAAAATTCAATATGGCGACCAATTTTAAATGGCGAAATCTTATTAAAATATATTGTTTTAATTACATTGAACTAAGAATTAAAGAAACAGTTTTAACAATCATTCATGTAGTTTCAAAATATAAATTATAATCCAAACAGCTATTGATAATGAGTTTTAGAATTACATTCAATTGTTGCTACGGTCTCAATTTTGGAAGATTTTTCTAATGTAATTTGAAGTACCATTGATTGCAAAGTATAATCTGTACAAATATTATAAAGAGGAAAGATTTGATTGTTTGTTTGAATTGAATAGGCTCCGAAACTACTGGATCAATTTAAAAAATTCTTTTACCATTAGAATCCTACATTATCCCCGATGAACATAGGCTATTGCTAGTAATAAAATAATTAACAAAATTACAACTTATGTTTTCAGGGTCTGCAACAAAATCTGCTTTGTTTAAAAGAAGCCAACTTGTCAATTGGTTAAGAATTTGTCAGTCCAAGGAAAGAATGGAGCAGTGTCGTTATTTGGCAGAAAAAGTGACCTCTACCATGCGAGTTGAACGCTTGTCCGAAGAGTCTTCAAAAGTCTTATATAAATTCATCGAGAAATATGACACAAAATGGTCAACAGCATCAAGAAATAAAACTGCATTTGAAAATAAAAATCGAGATTGGTTAAATATTGAGTTGGAGTTTTCTTCGTCAATGAATGAAGTCAACCAGCCGAAATGCAGGATACAACTTCATCGAGTAGAGGGAGGCCATTCACTGGTTTTTTGGGGATTTGAGTTTTGGCATTTTTTGATGAACCAACAGTTTCTGTGATGAAAGTGATAGTAAAGATATTGATTGATTTTAATTATTAAGATAGGTTAGGCTTTATTATTATTACAAATTTATTGTTAAGTGAGGTCTGTATATACTTTACATACTTAAAATATTACTTTAACATGTATTTTAAATTGCTCTTATTTTTTTTAAACAAAAAAGTTAGTTATAAAATTAAATAGAACAAAAACAAACAAATCAAAACTTTATTTAATTTATAATAAGCAATTTTATTAACCTCAGGTATATCAAAAGGATTTTATTTCAAAATTTTCAAAAAGCGTTTATTTCAGCGCAGATTGAAGTCGAATTGACGCACCAACAGTGACAAAGGCAAGTCAATTTGGGAAAAAATTAGGATTAACTATCTCAATCCTACAATTCTTTTAAAAAATGGTTTATCCCCTCTGTTAAGTGCCTCAATCCAGCTTCAATTCGAGCCGAAATAAACGCTCTTTTTATGAACTTTAAACTCTTAACTGCTTAAATTGTTAAAATAATAACAGTCTAATAATAATAGTAAATTTTTTAGAGTTTTATTTTTTTAAGGAAATAGGTACTTACACAGCGCTTATGTAATGCAATAAAGAACCCAAGGGGAGGGGGCTTTAAAAAAATTTTAATGAACGTGTTATCTTAGTTTTAACATTTTCTTACGATTAAACATGTTTGTGATTCATATCAGCACTACTACTATTTATGGCCGGCTTTTCCCGTTTTCGCCTGTGTGCGATGCTGGGAAATTGCTTTCCGTTTTTGTTAACTACAGGTTTAAATGGTTGTTTCTCAAAACATTTAAATTATTGTCTTGTTTCTGATTCGATAGTTTGGGGCGGCCACTTTCAGCTCTTCTTTCAAAGGAGTGGGTTTCCGCCTTTTTTTTAAAAACAAAATGAATAGTAATTTGGGATGTTAAGCTCTTCCGCCACATTCGTTTCTAGCCAACCTCTATGCTCAATATAATGAATAATCAATACTTTTTGATCCAAACTTAAGTTTTGCATTTTAAAAAATATTTTTGGACACTAACAACGGACACCTGTTTCTTTATTAAGTTTTTTCACAGGTATTTATATTCAGTAGAAGGTGGCATAAGCCTATTTTGCGAAAGGGAAAAAGAATTGCCCAAGATTTAATGGCCGTCACTGTACCTGTACATGCTCCGAAGGACATTTTTTTTTTAATTATCCTAATAAGGAAAAAATTGTTAAACGGTTAGTTATAATTATGTTGCAAGAAGTGTTAGGCTATAAAAAGAAATCGGGGAAGAGCGGTTAATTCCAATCTATTTTGGCGAATACAATTAATTTCTGTGGGCTAACGTAATTATTGCAATTGCATTTAAAACTAATTGTCGGAAGGCTTAAACCAGTAGTTGCGTAAATTTGATTTATTAAATGTGAAAAAAGCGCAAAACCCACAATTATTCATTTAACACCCTACTAGGATGGACAATTTGACTAAGACAGTAAGTAGCTAAATATTGTTATTTATTTCCGCCTTCCTGATTTAAATTTTGTAATGAAATAAAGTTGCTTTTTCGATACACTTATATTTTAATTTAATTAAATTTAATTAAAAAATATGGTAGATATTTTAGAGCAATTAATTGAGGCACCATAAAAACTTGTATAAAAGTTCTTTTTTAATTTCTAAACACAGAAATGCAGACATCACTGAAGGGTAGCAGACCCCCTTTGTTATATTAACAAAAAGAACTATTGTCAGAAGGACAGATCATTTCGCTGGAATATTCTACCTGCCAGGTGATCAAGAACTTTAGTGAACAGCGGTATGGGTAAGTTAAAGTGCAAGAGAGAGCGTATACCGGCCACTGTCTTAACTAAAAGTCTTTGGATTCAAGCTTAAAATTAAAATAATACAAAAATTAATTGAATTAGTCATTAGATAATACATAAAAAAATGTTTAATTAAGTGACTTATACTAGGTATAAAAAAATACAGTTTAATATAACCTTTTTATTCATAAGTAAATAGATGATAAAAAATTTGGTAAAATTTATAAATATACGTTATATGTTGTATAACGGTTGCCCAATTCATAATTAAGTAAAAAAATTGGGTTTATTTAAGGTATTCTGGATAAGAAACATTAAAATATTGAACATTTTAATGTATTTGTTTAGTATGTAAGTGCCGAATTAGTGTATGTTTTCATTTAATAGTAAGCAGTTTCAACAAAAGAAATTTTAGGAAATATTTTCCATTATTTAAAGGATGGTTCACTTGAAGGCCTCGTAACTCAGAAACAAGACCTCAATAACTTACGCTAAAATGTCTACCATAAGCTTGTATAACGACAAGGAATTTGGTTTAAAAAGTAGGGTATAGGTAAAGTAAGTTAATTCAATAGACTTCAAAAATATCAGAACTGTATCATTACGCTACTTTTTTTATTATCTGGGAAAAGGTTTAAAAATGTAATTAAAATAGTAAATTACTTGTTTAAATACTATTTTTCTACAACCGCGCGAAAAGTACCATGTTTGCGCTTTAAAAAAAAAACACAAAGTTGCACTTTGCCGAGGAGCAAGCGTTTTTTACTTTTGTCGCCTCGCCTTTTGTTGTTAACAAAGAAACCGTAATAGAAAAAAGTCAAATTTGACACCACAGTAGGCGTTGAACGGTAGAAACTTCATCTGAAATTGTCATTAAAAATGTGAGAATTGCACCTTTACCTTTAATATTGTAAATAATAAGAAAATGACTAGATCTTATTTGATTTAGGTAATAATTATATAAAGATCTAAATGTATATACATATTACAATAATTATTACAATAAAATAAATTGGTATAGTAGCCACGGTTTTATTAAATCTGTTTTTATTAACTACTTCACCTTTTCATGTTCCGTTTAATGTTTAATAGTGGTAAAATGCAAATTACCAACTTTAGTTATACAGAATAATAAAAGTTTATATTCGGAAAGTCCCTACATCGTTCTGACGGAGTTTTCTTCAAATAAAAGTGGTAGAAATGTACTGTTTTATAAATAATTGAATTTTATATTCTAGTCATATTACTATGTATATTACAACAAATCAAGTGATAAATAAAGTAAATTACAAACTTTAGTTATAGAAAGTAATTAAAAAATAGTTATTAGATTACAAACTCTAATTTTCTAAACTTTTCATTATACTAAAAGAGTAGAAATGTATATTTAGTAAACAATTCGCATTATCTATAAATTACATTGATGTCCAAATTATCGCTTTAAATAAAGTACAAAACTACCAAATTTAGTTACGAAAAAAAGTTTAAAAATTGGTTTGTCGATATCCTTCTTTATTTTTTATTAATTTTGTACTACTAAGGTGGTAAAATCTATTTTTTTCTGATTCAAACTGATTATATTTATAGCTTTTACATAACACAGGCGAGTATTATGTTTAGATATGATAGGAGGCCATGCTTGCCGCTGCTGTCAAGAAAATAAACAAATGATTATTTGACGTATCAAAAAGTTTTTAAACAGCTATTGGTGTTTAATAAATTGATTGTAATAATTATCTGATAATGGACAGTTTTAAAAAATATAAAATATGTAATTGTAAAGAATTGAGCCATGTCCAAATACGCCATTCCAGTTTAATATACTTAACGCGTAATTGAGAACTGCGACCATCTTTTGAAAAATGGTTTGTTCAACAGCATTCAGAAGGGGTCTACTACAAATTTCGACCAAATATTACAATATTTCCAAAAAAAATGAATAAAATAAATTTTAAAAAATTACATAATGTTTTCAAACAAGTGAAAACCAGGCGGTATTAAATGCCTGGTTTTCACCCCTAAAAAGGAAGAAGTATTAGAAGAATTCCAAAAACATTTAGATATTGTTACCCAGAAATTTAAATCATAACGTAATTCAATAATATGTAAATAACTAATTAAAAGGGTACTAAATAGTTTTTTTATTGTTTCTTTTGCAGTAAATACCTACTACTGAAAAAACATTTTTACAATAACACACATCTGTAGCGCAAAATGATGCTTGCACGTTTTAAAATGTGAACTGTCAAATTTGAGGTTATATCAATAATCATTAATTTTTTCCAATTATTTTATAAAATCTTATTTTTAAAAAATCCTAAAAAAGGGTTTCCAAAGCACA
>JAHBCN010017715.1:0-17964 GCA_019359885.1 Listronotus oregonensis
TAGCGGAGGCTATTTCCCAGACATAAGAACAATATTCTAAAGAGGGTCCGATTTGGGATATATATACAGAGTATAGAGATTGGAAAAAGAGAAATAATTTCTGACGCGAAAGAGGAATCCAAGTTTTTTTGGGAAACTGCCGAGGCTATGGATGTTATGTGTTCGTGCCAGTTGAGGTTATTCTAAAAAGTAACCCCGAAAAAGAAAAAACGACTCTTTGTTCTGCAGAACTTGGCAGTTTTTATGAATGGATGAGCATTGGAATATTTTTTTCGTGACCAAACATGACTTTTTTTTCCCCGAGGCTTAAACTGAACAATTTTTTTGGGGGCCCCAATCCAAGATAATTTTGGGGGGTTTTTTAAAGGGGGGAAAAATATCTCCATTGACCTGTGCTTGTTTTCCAAATAAAAATTTTTGGTGGTTTAAAAAAGGGGAATACTAGAGGGGGGGGGGTACTATCGTCAGCAAACACAGGGAATGGGATTGTTGGGGGAAAAAAAAAAATGTGTAAAAGAAACAGCGTGGGTGCCAGCGGGGGACCCCTGGGCCCCCAGCATTAATTTGGTAAAAGCTGGAAGAATGACCATCTACAGTAACTAACATCGTCAAAAAAAAAGGGAAACTAGAGGCCAAGAGCAAAGCTTGGGTGGAAGACCTCAGAAGGAAGATTGTTAAGAAGTCTATCATGTCAGACCTGATCAAAGCTTTGGATATTTTAAAGAGCAATGACACTGTCTAACAGAAAAATCCCCCCTATAAAAAAATCGTGTGATTTGTAATTTTTGGACTTATACTAAAAACAAAAACCCCTAAAATTTTTTTTATTACCCCCCAGATTTTGGAATTCTAGTAGAGGGGTAATAAATGGGCGACCCATTTTTTGGACAGGTAGGTGGATCTATGCTTAAAATACCCTTTAGTCGTTATTTTATAATCATTTAGAAACATCTTTTTTTTTTTTCGATTAGATAGATCTACGTGAAAGGGGAAAAAAGTCCGCGAATTTGTGTTAATAAAACTGATAAATTCTGTTATATTTGTGGCGGGTTCCCCGAAGGCGTACCAAAAACCGATATCTTCCCCCAGTAAAAAAAGGCATGAACTGTATTTTTGGGTGAAAAGGGGTTTGGGGATCAAGAAAAGCCCCCCAAAAAATTTTTTGCAGTTCGTGTTCGGGGCTTTTACGGGATGGCAAAAAAGGGACGCATAAATCTATGCCTTTTTTCAGTTCCCAAGGGTTTTTTGGGGGGGCCTCCCTAAAACGTAGATGATTGTTATTTTTGCATAAAGAATATAAAGGGGTTTCTAAAAATAAGCGTGGGATTCAGTACCCCTGTTCCGTCTGCAATGCGGGCCAGTACCCCTGACAATTCATTCCCCCCTTCCCCCAAACCCCCCCTGAGAGTTACACGCTTGTTTTCCCCGGGAAACAGACTCTCAAATACTTCCCAAAAACCGGCCCAAAAAAACATCCCCAGTTCCATTGATTTGCCCGAATTCACCTCATTTAATCACTAAAAAGGGGAAAATTTAATGACATTGTTCGTGACTTGGACCCCCCGGGGAAAAAAAAAACCGAACTTCCCCGGACCCCCCCTGCAGCAGTGGAACCTCTTGGAAAAAGGGGGTTTAAAGGGGCCATCTACAGAAAAAAAGGGGAAAAAACCCCCCAAAATTTTTTTTCAGCGGACGGTGATTTAGTATTTTTCCAGATATTCCCGGGGCCCCCTGGTCGAACTGAACTTACCATATACGCCCGATAAATGGAGCTATTCATAGATTCGTCTAAAAAAAAGTCCCCCAAAACTGTTTTTTTTTTTTTAATGGGGAAAAACATCCATCCGTTCCCATCTCATTCGGTAAATATAAAAAAAACATATGACAATCTGAAGATGATTGGGTGTAAAAGGGCGAAAATCAAAATGGAATATATGTGCAGATTTGAAAGTGGTAGCGTTATTGACAGGACTGCAATCAGGATAAAAAAAAACTTTTTTTTTTTGTGGTGGGACGGGCCATTTCAAGAACCAAAAATTATAAAATAAAGGTTTGGCCTCCACGTGAAAAAAAAAAGAAGTTGGAGTTAAAAAAATTTTTTCCCCAGAACCTTAGTTCAGAAAGAAAAAATATATTTACCTCCACTTCACAAAAATTAGGATTGATCAAAAATTTTTTTTAAAAACACTTTTGGGTAAAAACGGGGGAAAAAATTTCAACATTTAAAAGAAATTTCCACGTATAAAAAAAAGCCAAAATTAAAAAAGGGAAATTTTTTTTTGGGCCCCAAATTAAAGGGAACTCTTTAAAAATGCCAACTTCACGGACATTTTTAAATGACCATGAAAGACGGGCATGGAATGCATTTGAAAGTGTTTGCAAAAATTTTTTAAAACCCAATAAAAATTATGTGAACTCGTGGAAGAACTTCACGGCCCTATCATTTTTTAAAATGCAACATGTCCCAAAAACCCACTTTCTCCATTCCCTTTGGCTTTTTTCCAAAAAACTAGGATTATCGGACGGCATGGGGAACGATTTCCCAAGACATCCATCATAAGAAAAACCCAATACGAGACACATCCAGTCTTTCTTATAAAAAGGAAAAGTTAAGGAAAAAATATTAAAATAAAAAACACTTGAAAATGTTTATACAACAAAAATTTAAACTTTACTAAAATGTATCAACCTTTTTTTTTTTAAAAAATTAATAAATATATTAAAGTGATTTTTTTTAAATTTTGAATATAAAACATGTGTCTCCCCTCATTATTAAAAACTGAAAAAAATCTGAAGCCAGATCTGGATTCAGCAGGCCAAAAAATATAAAACCAGCCACAATCATTCCAGGAGGAAAAAAAATTTTGTGTTGGTCAGTGTGATCTGGGATTTACCAAAAAACTCAAGGGACTTCTTCCAGTTGTGTGAGACAAAGGAAAGAAGATCAGCTGTGGATCTTCTGTGACGGAATCCGTACTGTATATCATGTAACATCTTGTGTTTTTCCAGATACTTTAAGATTTGGAAATTAATTAATTTTTTATTACTTTGCAAACAACAGAAAGAAGGGATATAAGTCTATAGTTAGAAGGGAGAGTTTTGCATCCTTTTTTGGGGACAGGTCTGCACGTTCCAACTCCCCGGGAAAATTTTTAATAATATAAATTGATTTTCCACTGATAAAAGCATTAGAAGCGCGGGCCAAGCTAATAGCGTAATTACTAAAAATGTAATTACCTGTAAACTAATTCTAGTTTTAAGAGCAATCTGGCAAAAAACTTTTTTAAAAACATTATTGGCATATAATGTTGTTAAATTTTTCTTTCGATATAGAATTTCTTTTAGGATAACGATTTCTGTGCGAAAATTTAAAACTAAAAAAGTAATAGTTTCTGATAAAATTAAATCATTAAATAAAGATATAAAGAAGAACTAAATTATAATACTAACAGTACATTCACTCGCCTACAACAAACACGTTACGCAAATGGTTATTTTGCAATACAAAAAATAAGTCCAAGAAAAATTTATATTTAAACAATCAAAAAGCTACTTACTTCTTCTTATTATACTATGTTTTAAATCTTTAGCAAGGCTTAACTATTGTTTAGAAATGTTTATTTTATTTCGCGTATAGTTTGATTAGTCGATAAAAACTTGGTATCATTAAAAACGAACAAGCGCTAACACTAGCTTTGAATTGTGATGAAATAATTTGTAAACTTTAACTATTTAAGTAAACATTAAATTGCTTAAATCTAAAAATTTAAAGGGAAAATTTAAAAACGACTGGTACAAGTTGCCGTTACTTTGTAACAATACCCTTTAAGTTTGTGATACAAAAACGTTTTTTTTCTAAAAAATGCTTTTAAAGTTTTAAAAATAATTATAATAAAATATAAAATTTAAATGAACTTAAAAAACCTTATCTTTTGAAATCCATTAATTTTGGTATTGCGAAATAAATCATTTTGTTTGTGCAATTTTGTTTTAAAGGGTCAACGGATAAATATGGGATACATGCGTGGTTTTGCTTTTGTGTTAGAAATTTTTTTAACCATGTGCTACATGTCAGTTCCTGGTTTAATCAGTCGGGAAAATCAAGCAAGTAAATATGAAATTGGTAAACTAACGGTTGGAGTTATCAGTATTTTGCAGCAATATTCAAATAAAATTTTGTGCAAAATAGAGTTAAAACACCGGTCAACAAAAAAGAACTATTCATACTGTGTGTTGTTTTAAAATTTGAAACTAACTGGCCCTAAGTTTTATTCTTTTAAGAATACCTTTATCTGTGTAATATTGTCTTTGTTAAAACGTGTTTGCTTTTAAGAGTAAATAATTAAGGAATAACATTCTTTAATATTTTTTTCCCGTTTACCTTACACAAAAATATACAGGGTGTCCGAAAATACCGCTCGAATATAATTCTAGGGGTGATTCTACTTGTTAAATTATTAAGAAAAATTCATATCAACATAGGTCCGCAAATGCGTCGTAAGGTCGCTATAGCGATTCAAAGATGGCACCGAGATATAGGTTTTATTTTATCTTTCTGGGACCGTTTCAAATAGTCATCTGAGTTTTGGCATATGAATTGTTTTTAATAGTAGGTACTCATTAGTGTTTTTACTAAATTATTATTTTACTCAGGGGCGTGCTGACAGGGGAGTCCTCGATTTAATTTATTCACATATGTACTTTTTTTGGAAATACTAATTCTGCGGAATAAATACAAAAAAAGGTATTTTTGTTGAAAACTTGCCAGGCCAGCCATTTTCGAGAAAACACTCTTCAAAGAAATGGTCGCCTAAACAAAATACTATTTCGGCATTTTTTTAAAGGCGGGAACAATATATTTTTTTAAATTACACTGTCATTAACACAATTATAATCAAATAAACTTTATGTTTGAACCTTATGTTAAATTCGTTTATCGCAGAAATATAAAGTTTAATAAAAATGTGAACAAATTAAATCGAAGCCTCCCCTCTCGGTACGTCCCTGATTAAAATATTAATTTAGTAAAAACACTAAAAAGTGCCTACTATTAAAAGCAATTCATATGCCAAAATTCAGACGACCATCTAAAACGGTTCCAGAGATATAAAATAGAACCCCTATATCCCGGTGCCATCTTTGAATCGCCATAGCAACCTTATGACGCATTTGCGGACCTATGTTGATATGAACTTTTATTCATAATTGAACATGTATCATCCCTACAATTATTTGAACGGTATTTCCGGACACCCTGTATAATTTCGAAAAGTGTTAGTTACAAACATAAAGCTTTACATATCTTAGGAAGCTTGAAAATTACTAAAACATCTCCTAAAAAAGACACAATTAGCTACTTTTATTATATCTACAAAATCAAGTTTTAAAATTTTATAAAATTTTTATTATAAAAGCTGATAGTTTTAATTAATATCCATAAAATTTGGCTAAAAATTTATATATAAATATATTTATAATATATACATATTAGGTATATATTATATTAACCTTGCACTCTAACTCCAAAAGTGCATTTAGTAAAATTTGCTAAAAAATAAGTTAATTAGTTTATTAAAAAAAGAATATGTAGGACTTGGATCAAACTAAAAATAATAGTTTAAAACCATAATATTACCAAGGGGTCTTCAAAGGGCAGATTCTAGTTAGTTACTTATTAATTTATACAGGGCAAGATGACTATTATAAAACAAGAGGGTTTTGGGTCAAAGCAAGTTGTAAGACCTGAAAAGGAAACCCTCTTTGAGATGTTCCCTAAACACAACTTCGATAAACACTTTCAAATAGCAATACTAGAGTTGCAAATTCAAAGGTAATATTAGATAAGCAATAGTCAAAGGAACTGCCTTTAAAAGCTGATTATAACTACCTATAAAAGATGAATATACCTTTTATAAATAGGCAAACGGCATAAAATAACGGCATGCTAGTTTTAAAAATAATTATTGGTTTTAATTTTAACAGGATGCTAAATGCCCCTTAACCCATTTACAATGAATAAAGGTTAATTTTTAACTATAAAGAACGAGCTTAATCCAAATATTAATTTTAATTACGTCATCATCGATTTTCAGTTAATTCGGCTCTACCTTTTCTCAAAGTTTTAGTCAACCGAAATAATGGACATATACAAACCTCGGTATACAGAAAACCTACCCACACTGGACAATATTTACATCAGAATTCCAATCACTCTAAAGAAACGAAGCAAGGAGTCATACGTACTCTATATAACCGCGCAGTGATCTTATGTAACAGTAAGGAATCTCTGCAAGCCGAAATAAGTAATATAACTGGGGATCTCAAGCAAACCGGCTACAGTGAGGGATTGGTTAATGAAACAATCGATAGATATCAAGATAAAACAATAAACTTTAATTTGAATAAGACTCCGCAGTATGTATAATATTAAAACAGTATTTAAATCCCAAACCACTCTGAGAAGTATTCTTACCAAGACGAGAACGGACAACAATGTTTTAAAAAATGACTGTATCTACCAAATTCCCTTTGAATGTGGTGAGGTACACGTCGGGAAAACAAAAAGACCACTTAAAATTAGAGTTGAAGAACACAAAAAACATACGGAACGAGGTGAAACGTCGAAATCAGGGATTGCCGAACACGCATGGTCAAAACAACACCGCATTCAATGGTCGGAAGCAAAAATTATTCATAAAGAAACCCTCTGAAAGAAAATAAAATTTAAAAAAGCTGTAATAATTGCATACAACCAAAATGTATTTAGCAAACCTAGTGTCGACATTTCGAATATCTGCCGTTGCTGAACCGTAAAAAGTCGGTCAAGCTTCTGTGAACAACGGATAGTATATAAGGTCGTAGCTTTTAGTTATCACTTAAAAACGGTTGGAGATACATTACCAACCGAAACGTTGTGTATCAATTAACAAATAAAGACTATGAAAGTTCAAGATTTTAGTGTTATTGAAATGTTAGTATAATGGCTAAGGCAAATCAATAATGATGATCGAATCTATTAAAAATAATAGAAAAATGATTGTCTTGTAGAATGTACAAATAAAAGGATGCAATTTCTATTTTACTTTTTGTAATATTGCGAGCTGCCTAAAAACATTTTTTCGAAATACCAAAAATTTAGGCACCGTCGACTGACATCAACCAGACCAAAACAATGTAAAACATATTATAAGATATCATCTGTTTTTTTTTTAAATCACAGCACACTACACTTTAATATAATCCAAGCTGAATATCATGGCCTACTGAAGCTTATTTAAATAAATGCTATATTGACGCCCATTTAAAAGTAAATGTCACATTGTGACACATGGTTGAAAAATAATTTTTAGAATTACACGGTTATATTTAGAAAAAGTAGGTTTTAGTTACTTTGGCTAAACCGGAAGCCGAAAAAATAAATTATTAAGTCCTGCTATAAAAATCTTCCCTGATGTTACATGTCCACTGGGTTACCCGGTATATGGTTTTTTTTTTAATTATAAACAATATTTTTCGACTTATTTGATTTAAAACTAAACTTGAAAACTAATTTTAAACAACAACAATTTGATTGTCTGTTTGGGTGGTACAAATTTAAAGAAAGGGCGCCCGATAATATATTGACAAAATGCCGATAAAAAGAATGTATATTTCGTTTAGCGAGTGTCAAGCTTTTCACGAAGAAGCATTTTTATATGCTAGCTATGCCGTTTTTCTTTTTGACTTATTTTATGGCAAATATTTTTTTGGAATCTCGATCGCAAGTAACAAAATCAATGCCCAGTAAACAGGCATTTTAACAAAAAAGTTCATACATATTGGTACATATTAATTAATATTTTTGTGTTATTATTTTTAGGGGTTGAGACATAACACCTATTTTACTAGTATTTTAAAAGTATATCCTTTTACATAGTGCTAATATAAGCTAAAATTCAAATTATAATAAACTTTTACTGGAATGTCACATCTTGCTTTTTTAAAGGGTTTTTTGGACTTCCAAACTTATATTGCTAAATTTTTATATACTTCTGAAATGATGGTATTGTTTCTATTTAAGCCAGTTGTTTATTTATACGAAAGATGTAATTTAAAATACCGTCCCTGATTCTTATGTTAAACTGATTTTCCCGACAATCTGTGCAGTATTTTGGAATAAAATTAAAGGAAAACGAAGTATTATGTTCACAGGGTCGGTGTAAATCATGTGATTTTAAGGATTTCGAAAAGCTTTGAGGACAGAGAAAACATACTTAGGGGTAAAACCTTTCAACGTAAAAGGTACTTGTTAAAACAGGGTCATTGTCCATGATTTATTTTAAACGGGTCTGTTAAGCTAATTTATGCAGTTAAGGTGAATGTAACAATGAGACAAAGCTACCTTAAATACCACAATACGTTGTATAAACCACACTTTTTATTGGTATGTTATTGTTATGGCAATGTTAAAAGATAATTTTAGAACTTAACAACTGGTTTTTTTATAGTAAAAAAGTTAGTTTCCTGCGAAAAATAGTTAGAAGGCTTCGAAAGATATGAACGATGGTTCATTCGATGCGGAATGCAAATTTATGAAAGGCTTTTTTAGATTTTTTTGCCAATTAAAATTGCAATTGTTATTAACAAAAAACAAAAAAAAAAACCATTTTAGTTTTTGATGATAACTTATGATACAAATGATGATATAAATGATACCGAAAATTTCAAAAAGTACTTGAAGAAGAGAGGAAATTTCCGATAAAAAATCCATTAAACAATTTTAATTATTTATAATTTTAATTTAACGCTGAAAATGGGACTCCGCGCAATATTTTTGGTTGCGCGCTTGGCGTCAAAACCAAGTACGTCACACTAAATAATTTTTTTTAGGGTATTAAATATTAATATACGGGGTCCGGCAAAATGTATTACCTATTTTGTTTCTTTAATATAAAAAAAATGTATCGAGTATTCACTATGGCGATATTTTTATTTGGAAAAGTAGGCTTTGGAGAGTTTATTAAAATTGTTGACAGTTGTCAAAATGCCGCGTTGGTTAACAGAACATCGCATTTTTTGTGTCGAAAAATGTATTGAATATAATTCCATTATAGCCGTTCAAAGGTGTTTTCGACGTCAATTTAATGACCGACAGTGTCCGCAGCGGAAGACCATTACAGTTTGGATTCGTAAATGGAGGACAGGAGGATCCGTAAGTCAAGTGGGCGGCCAAGATCTGCCTGCAATGCACTGAACGAAGACAGAGTTAGAAATGCAATTATCGCTATCCCAAAATCTGTTGTTAAACATCTACTGTTTTAAATTTATCTGAGCAAAGTACACGAAGAATGTTAAAAAAAATGAATTTTCACCCATACAAGATCGCAACTGTTCAAGAAATAAAAAAAAATATTGCCAATGAAATCCCGCTATTTCTAGGCAAGTTCTTCAAAATGTAATGAGAAAATTTATGAACCAGTTAGAAGAATGTATTGAAGAGGGTGGCGGTCATTTGCGGCACACCATATTCAAAGCATAATAAACTCCCATCTTTCTTGTTTAAGAATACATGTTCCTTTGTTTTGTTTTTAAAGTTAATAAATTTTTATAAGCAATTTAAAATGGGTTGTTCATTTTGCCGGACCCTGTATATTTTTATTAAACTTGTTAAACTTAATTTAATGAGCAATTTACTTTCTGCTACTTAAAAGATATCTGCCATTGCCTTGCTTTGAATAAAAAATGATCAGACATTTAACCAGAAATGCCTTCATGAGGTTATCAACAACCAGAATATTTTCAAAATCCAAAAATAGATTACGTGGTAAATGTTTCAAAACTTTTCATTAACAAACGCATTTTTTCCTACTGTAAGGAACCAGAATTAACCAGAAGTCAACTTTTCTTACAATTTACGTGTACCTTCGGTATGAATGACTCATTCAGGAATAACCGCCAATATTGTTAAAAAAATATTTAATCATATCTGTAAATAAAAATTTTTAAATTTACCGATAAAAAAAGTTTAAACTACAGATATTTGATTTATACATTTTATCATTAATAAAAATAAATAGCTTCGTAACAGCTGCAGCAGCTGACAACATAGCAACCTTCAACAACCTTGGGGTGTGTTCATAATAAAATTTTCCCCCAAAGGGAAAGAAAGGGTATTCTCTAGTTGTTGTTATCCTACGTCAACCTATCCGTTTATAAGACAAGTAAAACTTAAAGCATAAAACCTAATGCCTAACGCACATATATGAGAGACACTGACAAGTATATGTTAAGGAGTACTTTATAATTATTAAAATTTTAATTAAATTATTTTAATTGGAGTGAGTTGAAAATTAACTTAATGATTAAGAAAATTTAGTTAATGTTGTATGAAAATCTATTTGTTGGCTGAAGCTAATTTTTGCCTAGTAGTTCAGGCAAGCACTTTTAAGCTGAAAAATAGTGACCAATCGTAACGGCGAAATAATAACCCCTAATACGTCCACTCAATTTAAATTGGATAAGTATTATCATAATTAACGCCGAATTTAAAAAAAAAGGTAGCTGCGTATGCGCAGAACAAGTTAATATGCTTTATATGATTTAAAATTTTTTTTGTCAGTAATTGGGCAAAGCAACTTAATTAAAAGAATGCAATTTTTAACCTAATTTGGTTTATTATTATAGTTTTTGCAGAAAAATTGTTGAAAACGTTTATAAAATAAAAAATTTAAAATAATTTAAAGAATTTTATTAAAACAGTTTATGTATTTAACACATTTTTTTAATACAAAAAGTGGAAATATATGGTTATTTTTCTTTTTTGTCTATAAAAGTGAAATACACTTGTTTTTAAAGATTTACTTTTATAAACCATTTTTTTGTTGTTTTTATTATTATTTGCAAATAATTTTGGGTAAGAGAGCATATCTTAAATTGAAAAAAATAATATAAAGTTACAGAAATTAAATTTAAACAGAGAATAGCTAAGTATAAAAGTTAATTAAACTGATAAAAAGATATTTTTTATTACTCATTTTTGCAATTTAAAATATAATATGCTTAATGTGAGGAATTATTAATTTTTTTTTTTTTTAATAATTAATGAAAACAAGACAATTTGCTTATGGACCTCTTCATTTACCTACCAAACCACATGTATTCATTGGCGTAACAAAACGTCATTAAAATTTTTTTTTGGTAATAGGTTGCATTGGATACCAATTTTTACTTAGCTAGTGACTAGAACATTCTAAGCTTTTGTACAAGAAGTCTAGTTTGTAGAGAGAAATAAATTAAACAATGACGAGGCTACAACTAACCTCTGGTAAACTAATTGTAAGTTACTAATCAATCAACGAATTAAAACAAGAAACCATAATTGCTAGTACTAAGCAATAATCAAAATAGCAATAATAAAAAACTTGTAAAGAAATTTTAACAATGTTATTTTTAAAGAAAGAATAAATAACAGATTAACTAGGGCCATAATATAATATTCTTGTAACGGGAACTCAATTTTAATTTTCCTGTTAGCGAGTAGCGGTAATCGTTTTACAGATAATTGGGATCATATATTTAATTAATTATAAAATAATTCAAAATTGGAATAATACTATATGTATCATGTTATTTAAAACCATTAAAATAACAAATTTAATAAATTGTTGGTTATGATAGGACACCAAAATATACATAATTAGGCAAAAGTATATCATATTTTTAAATTACACCTGGATTTAATTTCTTTATAATTTTAAAAAAATAAATATCCCTTTACAATTATTAATAAAGGGTGTGATTTAATCAGTCACTAAATTATTTGGTGTTTAGTTATCATATAAATTGGGAGTGTCTATAACTTGGGAAGGGTAAGAAGGGCCAAGGCTAAAAAATGAATATACTTATGTTATTTCAGTTACTGTTTATAGTCAATATATGCCATAATTATCACTAATAACTCTAACAGTTTGGAAATGCAACTTAAAGCAGTGTTCACATTTTTTAAATACTATAGAAAGTGCCCAAAAAGGCCTTTTTTATTTTAATGGTTTGTTTTACTACTTGTACAGGAGACATTAAGTTTTATATCAAGAAGCTTTCTTTATCACCAGAGGGAGGGGGTCCCACTTTTTGAAACAATTTATATAATTTTGCGTAATATCTTAATATTTTTTCCTTAATTTTCCATTTCAAGGTTAAGCAGTTATGCCTTCCGACTTTTTAAGTCAATATACCAATGTAATATGGTATGCTTTCAAAATAATAAGTTGTCCAACTTGTTATTAAGGCCAAACTTTTAGAACAACTAACATTTTTGAAATACAGTTATTATTTTAAGGATGACAGCAATTTCTTGGCATAATTTACGGTGATAATTTATTCATTTAGAAGTACAAACTGTAATAAATTTGGGGACATAAATTTCATAACAACTAAGGTAATTTGGTATAAAAAATAAATTTTGGGATTTGATATAATAATAAAAGAATATTTTTGGAGACAAGAATGTATTATGGTAATAAAAAATATTTCCAAAAAATAAATAATGTCATAAAATTAGAAGTCCAAAAGTAACATGATCATAATAATAAAAATACGTTTTTAAATCTGCTGTAAGTGACAAATTTCCGATGCAATTGCTTTCAATAAACTTTATTTGGTTTTGAAACATAAAGCTAAGCCATTTGCGCTAGAAGTGGAAACGGGTTTTCTTTTTCTTTCCGCATTAGGCACCTAGTTTAATCATTAAATTTGTACAGGGTCACATATTTTTTAACTCATAATGTCAGTTTGCCAAGAACCTTTTCTTATTGTTTACTTATTTCGCACAAGCGCTTTTAAATTAAAAACAGTCCAATGCTGTCTTTCACAAATTGTAATGCACATGAACTGCTTGAGTAAGTATTTATTTACTATCGCTTTTTATTAAAAAAAGATCTATATTGCACTGATAAATTTATTAAATTAGGAATTTATATGATGTTTAGAGCGCTTGCTCAGTTAAGTTAACATTTAATACCACTATAATCTTGTGTGGTATGCCCTAATTTATTTAGAAATAATAACAAAATATTTTAAAAAAAAAACCAAAACTTTGATATTTTGCAAAAATATCAAAAATTTAATTAAAATAAACCTAATTTCTACAATACTTTATATCTATTGGCCTAATAAACCCCATATTAAAAGGGCCTGTTTTTAATATTTACTGCATTTCCACACAAAAAAATTAAGTCAAGTTAATAAAAGCAGAAAACGCAATTATTATTCAGCTCATTATTTTTCATTTCCTTTTACTCCCAAATTTTTGGGCCCGTGTCAATAGCAACAGGTCTTAAACATATTTACCATACTAAAAAAATAGCTACTCCTAATGATGTAAGAACTGTCGGGCGAGTGCTAAAAATATGAAAAATTCTAAAAAATAAAACTCAATAGCATATTTTCTCCCATTTTTAAAAACGTGTGTATTTATGCATATACCCAGAGTTTTAAAAAAAATATTTAATTATACTATTCGAATTATAAACAAAATTCTAGATAAATCTGTCAGAGATTACCTAGATAAATGTTCACATTTAAAACAAAAATCATTAATAATTTAATTTACTTTGTTATTAATACGTAGTTATGGCCGAATTGAGATAATTAAGATAGTTAATTTTTGATAACAGGTCTAAAAAAAAAAGTGTTGTGTACTGTGTTTTGCGTATTTTTTCCGGTAAACAAGAATCTATCCATAATGGGGTCAAACAGCAAAAAATCGAGAAAAGGCGAATTTTAGATATTTACATTTTTTTTTTAATTTGAAACATCAATATTTTAAAAACTATAAAAGATCAGAAACTTTATATGACAAAAACTATGTATTTTTACAGAACTTATTTTGTGTTATAACCTTTTGCTAAATGCAATATTTTTGGATTATAATCAAAAAACTGAATTCTCAGGATTTTAAAGGTTACCCTGGTTTTTTTTTTCTATTTTTGGATCTTGTCTGCAAAATTTTAGGTGATATAGGATTTAATTTAACAAAATAGATAATTATATAAAAAAAAAAACAAAAATTACAATATAAAAAAATATATTTTTTCCCCTATATTGGCGAAATTTTTTGTAAAAATTACATTTGTGTTTGTATCTCTTTTATCATTTATCTTATTAAAAATGTTTAAATAACTTTTTTAAAAGACAATTTGAAAGGCTCAATTTTTTGTTATAAAAATTATTTGTATCTCTTATAGTTTTTATAGTAGTAGTCCAAACATTCCGTGGTAGCAGGTTTCAGTCGGTAAATATACCATATCGGTTTTGGATTTTCTCGATTTTTTGCTGTTTTTACCCTTAACTTTAACTTTAGATTCGTGTTCAGCGGACAAAAATACACCCGAAAATCCTAGTCCGACATCCCACACACCACTTTGTTTTTTTTGTGGGCCTGTAATTTTTTTTTTTTCGGTTTACCAAAACTCTCAAGAGGTTTATTTTAAGAAAACCCCCAAAATCAAGTAAAGGTTAAATTATAATTTTAATAAAAACTAAAAAAATATATTTTGTTAAATTAAAATCATTAACCATTGTTTAAAGATGACAGAAAAGACGATATCTGCATGTTTCGACTGTCCTAAAGATTAAACAAACATAAATAAATAAATAAATAAAAAATAGTTGGGCAGTTTGTTTTATTTTTATATTAATTAAACCTAACAAAAAATAAAATATTTTATTTTAACGTATAAATAATGACTTTTTAACTTTAGTACTTGCCGAAAAACACTTTTTGTCGACCTCATTTTAATTGAATTAGGAATGCGGCGTCTTTTGGCGGGATGGATAATTAGTGATGTCATCTGATAAAGCTCAATTCATCGAAAATTTAATTCAGGTAATGGCTGCATTAACAATGGCCTCGTGCCATCAATATTAGGGGAAATCCGACTTGTTTACAACGGTGCTAGTGCCGCATGTAGTGGCAACCCTGTGTGTAAATCAGCATACAAATACTATTACTCTCCATTAGTGTCTTCAACCGTTGATTTGTAACTAACGTTCACATCGCTGCAAAAACAACATTAAACCTAGTGAAATGCGGGGTTACGAATCAGCGTTTTATAGCTTAGGGGTGACACAATTTTATTTAGCATTCATTTTAATACATCCACAGTTTCCCTTTTAAAAACAAATGACTCTGCAGTGTCAGATTGTCGCATATATTCATTTTAGTCGGTGTTTTTTATTTACTGTTCTATAAAAATAAGTTTTTTTTTACAGTTTCCCGTCATTATAATATTTCTGATGGATGCATTTTTGATTAAAATTCATATGTATATTGTTTTTTTGTTAAGCAAAGGTTTAATTTAGCTAATTAGTCAAAAAATTGGTTAAAAGTATTATAAAAGCTTGTACACCTTTTTGATAGACTTTGCAGACATATATTTGGAGTAGACACCTTTTTGAAGATCATTTGGAGTGTTATTTTTTTTTTTTCTTTTTTTTAGTAGCTTTTTTATTTTGCTATATTACAAAGCTTATAACTTTATTTTTTATAAAAAATATACCATCACACACCTAAGGAAATCCTAGAAAAACTGGATGTCTAATGTCCGGAATTTTGTTTGTAAAAATATTCTAACATACAATTATAGAGTATCGTTGTTAACGTTGTAATGTTTATGTTGTTCATTTTGTTAATGTTATATATATATATATATATATATATATAATTTTATATATATATATATATATATATATATATATATATATATATATATATATATATATATATATATATATATATATAAATATAAAATATATATATATATATATATATATATATATATATATATATATATATATATATATCACGCCCTTTTTTAAAAGGCATTTTTTTATTAATTTAAAACAATTTATATTTTTTTCTTTGCCTTAACGCTACGACAAATTCTCCTCTTTGTAAACAGTCCTGACCAACGTTAATATAAAAATATAAAAAGTTTGCCTCTGAGAAAACAACCCCTATATTTTTCCGACGGGAAAGGGATTTTCCGACGCTACCGGAAAACAGTTCACTTAAGTGCTGTTATATTCGTTATAATTTAATTCGTCATTAATCTGGGAGTTCTAGACTGTTTTTTTATGAGGTTTATAAGACAGATTATTTTAAATTAAATAAAATAGTTTTATTGTTTTAACGTTTTAAAGAAGAAAAAATATTTCTCCTGGGACTTTCCCGAATTGGCATGGGTTTCCCCGGCTTTCAATATTAGAATAAAAAGTACTCCCCCAAAACTTTGTAAGTTTATTTATTTTGACGAAGGTAACATTTTTTTATCATCGAAAATTCTAAGAATTAGGGCATTTTTGTAATGGCATGCTTTAATTGTGTAGGGCATAGGTCGGGGCCCTAAAGAACCTTAATTCTTTTAGGCCAGTATACCTATAAAATGAAATTATAATTTATCTAGCAATTGTGAAAAAATCAGCCGGTTATTTAAAAATTACATAACATCGTAAATTTGACATGTTAGGGTGTAGGTCTCGCTGCCCCAATATTTTTGTAGATCAATATATTTTTTGATATTTGCATTAGAAAATCCTCTAAGTCGGTAAAAATGGGTTAGTTTTTAAATGGGGACGTTATTAGTTTGACATGTTTAATGCATGTCACATCAAAAACGCCCCAATTCTCAGAATTTTCAATAACAAAAAGTTGTAGGTTACGCTTAAAAGCCCACTCATGTAGTTTTAATAGAGTATTTTTTATTTCAAAATTTAAAACCCCGACCTATACCCAGAAGGCCCGGGGAAAATACTAAAGTACCTTGAGTGTCCTAAATGTGATAAGAACTAGTTTATTAACACAGGACCTAAATATTTAAAGATTTAGAGGAAATGAAAAAACTTCTGCGGGCAGTATTTTCCACACTCTGGATACTTTGGGGGTGAAGGAACGAGCAAAGTGGAAATTCAAGGCATTTCAAGCTAAATTGTAAAGAAATGCATAACTGTGTGTGTTGCTCTGTTAGAAGCTGCCAAAAAGGGAAATTTTACTGGCTAGTTTGTCGGGAGAAGATGCAGTGAAAATACATATATAAGAGCGACATATCTCCTACAGCCAGACGGTGATCGAGGAAATAATCTTTCTTTAATCGTAGGATCAAATTTAAAAAGACAAGACAAACAGCTCTTCTTTAAAAAGTAATCAAAAAATGCTCAGGGTTTTTAAGACGCCATTCTCTAGACATAAGAACGATATTCTAAGGTGGGATTGATTTTAGATACATACAGTGTATACAGATTACAAAATGAAACATACATTTTGGCTCAAAAAAAGTTTCCCCCCCACGTTGGGCGCCAAAACTTTATAACGCCCCACGTTCGGCGCCAATAAATTATAACGCCCCACGTTGAGCGCCAATAATGTATAACGACAAACCAAGCGCTAATAATTTAAAACGCCAAATTTAAGTCATAAAAAGGGTTTTGGTTAGCTCAAGAAAAAAAAAATTTAAAAATTTCATTATTTATTGGTTAGTTGTGGTTAGTTGGTTAATAAATAAGCTTTACAAAATCATACTTATAGTTACGAGGCTCTACACAAAAGCGAATGTATTTTTAAAGGAGGGGTTTTTTCGATAAAGTTAAAAAAATTAAAAATTTAAAATTAATGGTTTATTTTAAAATCAATAAAATAATTTTACAGTCCATCAAAATGATAGGAGCGCCTCTTGAATCAGTACTAAATAAAAAAATGTTTTAAAATATTTTATACCCAAGAGTACACCAAAATGGTAGATGTTGAAACACTCTAACCCAAGAATAGGTTAACAACTTAAAATGTGTGTAATGCCAGTTAAAGGGTTTGGGCCTAAAATAATGCCAACAAGGTAAAATCCTTTTTGTTCTGCAGAACTTGGCCGCTTAGAAGTCCATGTTTTAATTACACAAACATTGTGTACTTTATTTCTTATTTTGTACCATTATCTT
>JAHBCN010017716.1:0-18054 GCA_019359885.1 Listronotus oregonensis
ATATTCAAATTGGAAAAAAATGTTTTATACAAAAATATTTTAGTGTTTACTGCTCTATATTTTGCGAACAACGTTATGTATACAGGGTGTATCAAAAATCCTGTACAAGGACAAAGTTAATTTTTTTAAACGACTCCCTATATTTTTTGTTACATTTTTGTTTTTTAAATAAAATTCTAGATATTTTTTATTTGGCATTACTTACATATCCCTATATTTAATTGTTTACGAGATATTCTCATTTAAATATAAATTTAGAATGAAAAAATTTGCTCATCTCTTAATGCTGTTTTACGTTTCTATGGTTTAAGCGGTTTTTGTAGAGTGACAAAACAGCCATAGTAATAATTACCAAGTAATTAGAAATCACATGACGAGTAAAAATAGGTAAAACCGTAAACAAGAAAAAAAACTCTGGATTTCGTTTATTTCAAAAACTTTGTATAAACAAAAGAAAATTGATATAAAAGTAAATACAATGAATGTATGTTTTCATCTATTAGCTTGATTTAGCCCGTTAGATTGTAATAAAAAAGTAATTTATTCTATTTTACGAGTTATATCATTTTGGGAGATTTAGAAGTATAATATCGATTTTCCGTTTTTACTTGACTGACTTTTGATTAAAAAAAGTAATACAAACATTGTAATAAGACACAAAAAAGACGAAAAGTAAGATATTCCTTTTATCTATCTTCCTTTATTGCATTTAGATATCACGAAATAAAAAAAAATAATTAAAAAAATTCAAAATCATGTTGAACATCGTATATCTTATCAATTACAAATATATTTAAATATTAATGCCCCAAAAAAATTTACAAAAATAAAATTTTAGTATTATACCCCATAAAAAAATTAAATTATCTTTATTAAAACAAACTTGGTCTATTTTCTACAGAAATAATTCATAATCGCTGTTTCCATTGTTAGAGCTTTGACAACAGCGTTCGTTTATATAGCAGTCTGTAAAAGTATTTTCTCCCAAAGGATGCTCCCTCGACTAAGCGAGCGTCCAAATCTATTAGCAAAAATTAGGCATTGTTTTGTGGGTCTATAGTAAAACTACAATTGTCTTTGATTAGATAAACTTTTTTTATGTACTGATCCAAATTTTGGCAATAGTGATAATTATTATGACATTTTTAAACTTAATTTTAAGTATTTTTAGTTCATTTTTGCTGAAAACAAAAAGTAAAATATGGAAACTTACCATCGCTATCCAAACAAGTAATTTTTATTTCAATTCGTCTTTTGTCACGACTTGACTGTTTGACCTCTTTACAACTTGAAGTAATAGCAGGACAAATCTGTCCAAAACATAAAGGTTCAGTAACTAAAAAAGTTAAATATATAATATTTATATTGTTTAAACATATTATTTAAATCATCACTTTTTATTTTAACAGAAATAAACTTAAAATATTGTAAGGGAGACACTCTCTACTGCTTTGGAAACATGCATATTTCACACGCATACTGATTTTCATTTTCCTCTCTAGAGAGGAAAACATTTTCCCCTCTAGAGAGGAAAATAACTGACAACCAATTATGTCTTAAATATAAGCTATAAATTGTTTTCAAACAGAATTATATCTAGTACGACATGAGTTACGCAACAAAAACAAGACGTAGAGGAAAATACTTTCCTCCCTAGAGAGGAAAATGTATTCCACGAGTAAATAGATTGCAACAAAAAAAAAATTAAAATTGAGGTCAATATTTTGTGGTCGTAGGAAAAATAGTGTACACAACTCGTTAGAAAGTGAATTTTCCACACTCGTGTGATTTTCGCACTCGGCTGTCGCCTTGCGCGAATACTTTCACACTTGTGTAAAATCTTTCACTTTCCACACTTGTTGTGTAATATACTATTTCTTTACTAATGTTTTCATTTTAACATTATTTATTTGCGCTTGCAAAAGTAATGGTTCTATTTTTTTTTGTTTAGGTGTTTTTTCGGCATTTTATTGGCATGAGTGATAAATTTATTTCATTGGATTATTAAATGTAAATTACTTTATAAACACAATTTATTAGTTAAAATATTAAAACCAGGTGATTTGGGTAATTAATAAACTAAGTATAATCAGCTTTATAATAAATTTTGTAAAAAACTTTAATTAAAAACACAAACTTTCTTGTCTTGAACATTTTGTTCGTAAATTGTGCCGCTTTTGACTGAAAGAAATATACATATATGTCTGCAATACAAAGACAGCAATACAAATAGGCGATACAAAAACAATACAATGCAAAAACCATTGTGGGTGGCAGATTTCAAACGTTTTCCAGTGCAGCAGTTGATTAAACATATTGTTTAAAAAAATCCTTGAAAAACATAGACATTTATAACAAATGTCGTTTATGTTTATCCACATTTGCAAAAAAATATTTTTTTGCCCAACTTGGGTAAAATATTTTCAAGTTGGTGACATTGCCGGTTATACCGGAAGTAGTTGCCAACTTGCTTATTTTAAACACCGTATATAATATTACATTTTTAGAACCTGCACAAGAGTTCAGGCAGATTTCTTGTATCATGTCTTATACCTAAATCTAAGCGTTTTAACATATTTCGATTTTTACATCAAATCTTCTTAGAAGAATTGATCTGAGGGGAATTTATTGTTAAAGAGGACTCACTTCAACAAATTTTGTACAAAATTTTAATAACTTATTTCAAAAAATAAGGGTAAAAATAATTTTAAACAAATTGACAAAATCATTTTTTGAAATAAACACCTCCAAATTTTATAATTTTATTCTATTAAACAATAAAAATAAGGACAAGTTTGTGTAAGGGCACTTTAATAGCGATAATAAACTGGCAATGTATCGAAAACTAAAAACTTTCAGAATAGACCGTCTTTCACAAACTTGTCCTTATTTTTATTGCTTACAAGACAAAATATCAAAAGTTGGAGGTTTCCATTAAAAAAATATCAAAGCCTGCAAACAACATTTTTGACGTAAAAACTTGAATATGTCAAAACCAATTTAGGTATAGGACATGATACTTGAAATCTGACTAAAATCTTTGGTAGATATTAAAAATGTAATGATATAATACACTGTGTGTCATTTAAAATGAGCAAGTTGACACCTACTTCCGGTATAACCAAAAGTTTAATTTTCAAAAACTTCCAAAGCCCATTTTTCGAGATATCGATCGACGCATTTCGTCTTGGCACATCCTGTATATACTGGGTGATTCCTGAGGAAGTATACATACGTCTACCAGAGAGTATTTGTATTGAAATAGCCCTCAACGTAGAAGAGGTCCGAGGTCCGGGGGTTCGGGAGTCCCCCGTCCAGGTTAGCCACCCGTCTGCCTTCATTTGTAAATTGCAAATTACGGTAAAGTCCAGGAAACGAACCATTTCGCCTAGCATTTTTTTCAAAATGCATAGTAGGACTTGAAATTTTGACAGTAGGTAGGAAATAGTCCAAGGATCAAAATCTATACCATGCCGAAGGGGGTGGTTGCCAAACCATCACGAGGGTGGAATTTTTTTATATTTTAACCACAGGAATCGATAGAAAAATGATTTCTAAGCAAAAAATATTCTGTGTATTGTTTTTTCTAAAATGCATAATTCTCGAGTTATTTGCAATCGAAAGTCAAAGTTTTTCGTCGATAAAATCAACGTCTTTAATCGTTTTGTAGATACCCCGATAAGTATGCATTTTATCCAAAAAAAAACTGTTAATAACAAAATTGAAGCTTTTAAAAAAACAAATAAAAGGTTTTTTTTCGTAACTGCTGTGGGACCATTACAAACCAAGTTGTGGTTTGTTAAATGTTAGCTGTTATTCATCAAACACAACATTTCAGAGTTTCAAAGGCAAATAACGCAAAATCTACGTATTTCTCGAGGAAATCTAATAAAAACTTTTTTGAAGAATTTGCAAAGACCTTTCTTTTTAAAAAAAAGGTATGTATCATAAAAATTGAGTGAGTTATGATTTAAATAAAGTTAGACCAAAATTCTTTGAGTGCAAAAATCTTCAAAAACAACCCCTTAATCACCACCCTAATCAAAATGAGTCGTAGCACCTCTTCATTTATGTATCATTAATACATTTTAAAATGTTAACCGATTTAGATTGTTTAATTTTGAAAATAAAATGCAGCTGCAAGTGAAAATCAAATTTTAGAATTTTAATAAAAAATTACCTTTTCTTTAAAATAACTAGAAACCTAAAGAAGATAAGTAAAAAATACTAAGGTATCAAATTATAGCTCTTTAAATTACAAACATTTTGCTTATTTTTTTATTTACTGTATGACGAAAATTAAGTGAGATATAAACGTTTAAAACGCATGTGTATAGACGAGCACTACCTTCTTTCAGCCCTTTAGACTCACTCCTTTAAAAAAGTAAGGGTTTTAAACAGTTTTTTAAAGAACTTTTTATCACGAAAACTGAAGCAATTACGCTTAAAAAACAATTTTTTGGGGCACTCTAAAGCCCAAATACATTTTTTTTTAAATATCTTTTCAGTTCAATACATTTTTTAATGTAATTGTACGTATTTTTCCTATTTTTTGCATGAAATATATATTTTTTTCATTAATCCATAATAGGGGTTACTTTTAAGTGTTAAATTATTTTAGCTTATATTTCAAAGACTAAACATTTATTATTAACTTATGCAATTTTACTTGATTTAAGCTTAAATATTAAACTGAAGTAAGTTTTAAAGGTTTTATAATAAGGTAGTTTTTAAAATTAAAAAAGCGCCATTGGCATAGCACACCTTTAAGGGTAATTAACTTTTATGTGATTATGCATTTTTAAAAATCCCGGTTTTGTACCATTTTTTGCATTGTAATATTGTAAGGAAAATTTTTAAGGATTAAAAAATACAAAATTAAATAAGTAATACTTTTGAGACGTCACATTTTTAATTACCGCGCTGTGACAAAATGTTATTTTTTCCAGGATAAATAATTGTTTTTGGATTGATTTTCAAGGGTTAAAGTATATTAAATAATGTTTCAAACAATTAAACACTTATTCTTAAACATATTTAAGTTAATTTTAAGTGACTTAAGCTTTTATAAAGTTTTGAATTTTGCAATAAAGTAGTTTTTACCTATAAAAAGTCGCCTTTAGCATAATGAAGATTTTAAAAAGAAGCTTAATCCCAAATTTTTATGCAAACACTCTGATAATATATTAATTTCTTAAGGTAATTTTTTTTAATTAAATTATAATAGGGTTTGATTTTTAAGGGCTGAAATTTTTCAAATAATGTTTCAAAGAAACAAAGTACTACTTTTTCAACCTATTTAAGTCAAATTTTTCTCAATTTAAGCTTTAATGTATAGCTTTATGGGTTTTAGCAATAAAGGGTAGTTTTCACCCCTAAAAAATAAAAAGCGCACATCGGCATAATATAGATTTTGAAGAAGAGGGTTAGTTTAACTTAATAAAATTTTCAGGCCAATTGCATGAAAATTGCATTTTGAAAAAAATTCCAGGTTTTGCATTTTTTTCAGCTTCATTTCCTGGACTAGTAGGCCTACATATTATAGCGACCACATTATTTTTTACAAATAATTTAATGCCTAACCAAATGCAATAGGCAATATAAAAAGTTTTTATTTAATAACTAACTAAGTACCGTAATAACAGTTTCGTTCTTCCATTTTTAACTCGTTTTTTTTTTATTTTTCCCTTTTTACTTTTTGGCTGACGTGGGTGGGGCGATCGCCCCATTCGCCCCTCTCTGAATCCGCCATTGACCAGAGATAGAGTACCTTAGGATTAACTTAAATAACTTATTAAAATATTTTTTAAGGGGTTACTGTAGATTTTTAAAAAGCCGAGGTGTATTTTCGTCGTTAATCGATGCCATAGCGAAACAAACTAAAGATCTCTCCGGCGTATCGGATCGTCCCACACACCGACGACAAAGGATTGACCTGGCAGGTCGATCTGTTCGGTAGATCATAGCGTGTTACCGTGCGAATTACATTAATCTGGAAAACCTACACAGGCTACCAGAGAAAATGCACACTAGCATAGGTTTGCCATACGGTGTCACTCAAAAGAACTAATTTTCGATCTCTTACCAAAGAATATTGCATGAAGAACTAAATGGAATCTTAGGTTATCCATGTGTAGTGCTCGACGATATTACTTTTTTAATTTGTTGCTTTATAAAGTGATATTTTATAAAATCATTTGATTTTTAAAGCAAGTAATGGAAAACTTATATAAACTAACTATCAAATTTATCAATAAAAAAGCAAATAAATAATAATTTGGAAAAAAATAATGTGCTTAAGGGAAGGCATTCTTAAAACAAATAAAAAATACAAGACAAGGTGAAAATAGGATTTGACAATTTCAACCTTTTCCAAAACCTAACATCGAATATAGGCATACTTCCGAAAATTCTACGGTATTAACCGCAATAATAATTGGTTTTATATGACCATATGGTAATAACTTTGACATACATTATATGAATAAAACGTTATAATAAAAGTTAACCATACGCTTGTAAATGCAGCGATAAATACCGATTTTCCTGGTTATTATTGGTTTAACGAATAAATTTGGCTTTAAATTTAAAATAATCTATAAATTTTAATAATTATTTGAGGTTATTATTTAATTTTCTAAAACTGTCTTATTTACCTTTATTGTTATTAATAAAAAGCAAAACGCAAATACAAAGATCCAAATTTCAGACATACTTTGTAAAAATTACAATAATAAATTAAGATAATGAATGATTTTTTAAAAATTAGGATAACATTTTTAATTATATTACGGATTAATGCAAAAGAATGGTCAAATCGTATTGTGATCCAGTTACTTACCATATTGTAAAGAATATGTGATACATGTTATTCCAATAAGAATCCCAAAGAGACAGGTCACTTTATTCATTTTCACTAAAAATGAGTTTCAGTAACAAAAAATGCACCCTAAAAATTAAGATGCAACTGTGTCTTCTTTGACGTTAAATAAAAAGACGTCCACGAATATATTAATTTTTTTTATCTTTCTGTTGATTCCTTGTAAATTTGTTTTTATGTAAACAACACTTATCAAATAAATTACAACATATGCATGTTTTATACAAGTGAAAATTACCAAGTGAAAATTAAATATCTTAAATATATTTTACTTACCTTAAAGCTTTTTATGCTTATAAATGGCTAGAAAGCTGGAAAATATAAAGCCGTATTTAGGATTAATTACCATTTTTCCCAGTGTAATTTATTACATTCCCCAGCCACTTTCGGACATCAGGCTAGTGCTACCTAAAGAAAGATAAAGAAATACATCCTAAAAATCATTTTGGTACCTTGGGCTAGAGTTTGTGCATATTAGAAAAATAAGAAAAGAAAATTTAAATAAAAACTTGAAATCTCAAATAACCATGAGATCTTGATTTTTTTTTAATTTGTAACTGTTCGCACAGGCTGTATTTCATCGTACAGTGGATGTCTTAACTGAAGTAATGGTCAGTTTAGTATAACAAAGGACTTAGAAAGAACCCCGCACCAAACATATGGAAATTGAACACCGGTGGTCAATTTTAGTAAAACATCGTATTTTGATAGCTCTTGTTATGCTGATAAAAATTCCTAATGGACACTAAGTCTTAAAACAACCCCAACCCCTCCAAAACTGCCCCTTAAGATCGGGGGCAAGCTACAGCCCCTACACAGTAACTAGTCTTAGTCCTGCTATTTCCAAAGCAGCAGAACCCACCCCTACCCCACCCACATAAATGTGCATGTAACTTTTCCCGATTTACCGATTCTAAAAGCATTTTATCGTGAATTCCATATCAGAACCGACTAAGTGATCACATTTAATACAGTTCGACCCCGACGAATGAACCTTCCACCTCTTACACAAAGCCTTCCAAATGTACCTGCTTATGGGTTCTCAATCAGGGTGATCGTAAATTGCATTCCACAGCCCCTAAGCCATTACTACTCAATATCCTTCGAAATATTTCTAATATACTATGTAATAATCAACTACAAGTAAAGCAGGCTTTGGTACGGACTCGGTTTGTTCCCCCCAGGGTTTGTGTTAAAGGTGGAAGATTTATTCGTCGGGGTCAAACTACTCTATAAACAGCGTTTGTCGATTTTCTACAGGTACTGTGATGGCCCACTAATGTCAGCGTGTTTTAATTAACTGTGTCTATCACCATTCTTTGGCCCGATATTAATCCTTAGTTAATGGTTCGACAGAAAAAAGACATAATGATATATCCACAGTGGCCTATTAATTTAACTGACTTACAAATCAAACGTTATTAATTAAGTATTGGCCCACTGAATTTATTCGTTACTCAGCGTACGTTAGATCGTGTTTGTTCTCTTTTTTGGCCCTTTGCCTAACCACCGACAACTAAAAGTGAAGCGTGCCACCATAACCTAACTTTTTCAGAAACTTGGTAATTATTGTGAATGATTAGGGATGACGTGACCGGAAACTTTGGACCGTTTTTCGGCAATTTTTGTGTTTTTTGGTGTTTTGGTAAATGAAAAATATATTATGGTGATATTTTATAGTTTTTAGAATCTTTGTTATTATTTATTTCGTATTATTATTGGTTGTTATGTTAATTCTGACTTTGTTTCGTATTTTTGTAGTTAGACTATCTTATGACATTTTAAATTCATCTGCAAACCACATTGTTTTAAGTGCCTCGTTTATCTTCTTGTCCTCAAGGCAATATATTATAGTTTTTTTATGTATTCATATTTTTTAATTAAAAAAAAATTACATTTTTATTTCATTTGGTTTTCCAGTGGTGTTCCAACAGTAAGCCTAAATGAAACACGGTAAATATTAGTTACTATTTAGCTAATGATTTTCCAACAGTGGCCCTAGATGAAACATCGGTAAATATTAGTTACTATATCGTTAACACCCCAATGGTTTTTCAACAGTGGGCCTCCATAAATATATCATGTAGAAGTATTGGGAAACTGACTGATAAGTGTCGATGGGCCGGTGTGCCAAACGCAATAAGGGCCGATGTTGGCACCAACATATATTGTGTCAATGGGCAGTTGAATAATTAAATGAAAAAGTATATTGGGCCATACATTTTCCATTATTTAATGTTTATAGGGTATATTACTTAAGTGTTTAAATCGGCTCTGATATGGAATTAACAATCAAATGCTTTCAGAATGGGTAAACGGCGAAAAGTCACATGACGAGTTATGACTGGTAGGGGTGGGTTCTGCTGCTTTGAAAATGACAGGACTATGCCTAGTTACTGTGGGCTGTAGGTTTGATAAAAGTTGTAAAATACTTTCGTAAGGCAATCTACCAAAAATCGGTCAAATGCAGCATCCTCCTTCTTTTAGGGGTAGTTTTGGAGTGGTTGGGGGGGATATGCAGGCTTTGTGCCTACTAAGCCTTTTGATCAGCATAATCAAGGCTATTAAAATAAATGAAAATTGACCGGTGTTTAATTTTCATATATTTTGTGCGAATTTTTTTGAAAGTTTGAAGAGTAAGGAAATACTTTTGCACGCAGAAAGCTATACAGTCTCGATACGCTAGAGATGACCAAACAAAGTGGGAAGTTTGAGGCTTTTTCAACTGTAAAAGGATAAAGAAATATATTATTTTATTATTTTTTCTTTAAAACAGAAGTCTGTTTTTTACGGCCTTCATAAAAAAATATGAATAAGTAAACAATAACAATTAAATATTGGTTCTTCTGCCTTAAAGCTACAAAGTGACCCAAATGATCTCTTTGTAGGGTATCAAATGGTCAAGCTACTTTGTTGATAGGGTGTAAGTATCCAGGTCGTTTTCCTCCAAGTTCCTTGTTGTATAGGCAGGGAAGACAAACTGATATAAGGTTTCTAACACACCTTCTTTCGCTTGCAAAGCAATAAACCTTGCCTATCTCTCAGAGCTTTTTCTGAACTGATAAATGTCTATTGCCATCGTGAAAATGCAACAATACTTGTCGCCTTGCAGACTTCGGTACCACCACCTATTACTTTCAGGGGTAATTTTATGCAAGCTTTCGTTTTCCAGACAATATTTTTTTCTTCCTAGTCAGATGGCTTTTTCCTTAAAACTTCTATGAGATATCTGTATTTTGTGTCTATCAACTATGCATGAAGGACCCAATCGGCGCTCGAAATATTTACTTGTAACACAACTCGAACCTGGTAAGTATGTTATTGGGTTTCCGCTCAATCCATCAGCATGTGCCATTTTTAAGCCTGGACGATATTTAGCCTGAAACGCGAACTCCTGAATGAATAACCACCACCGCCCTATTCTTAAAACTAGATCCCGTTTACTAAGGGTACTCCCAACCTCACAGTTATCAGTAATAACCTCAGTAATACCTAATAAGCATACCATACAATGTTCTAGAGTATCGATCACTGCTATAGTTTCTAGCTCAGCAGAGCTTTTTTCTTCTTTGCTGGTCTGTCTTGCATAGTACATAACAGGTTTAAGTTTTCCTTTGAGTAGTTATAAAAGAATACTACCAATGTCTCATTTTGACGCACCTCTGTGGCCTTTAGTTAGTAATTTTGGATCAAAACTTGCCAAAAGAAGACGTGTAATTCATCTTTTCTTTAGGGTCCCGAATGTCGGGCGTTGTTCGTTTTCCGATGTAAAGGCTTCATCCTTCTTCGTTAATGTAGTTAAAGAACAAGATATCGTAGTAAAATCCTTTACATATCTGCGAAAACAGCTTACCAGTCTCAAAAACTGCCCAACCGCCACGCTAGTGAATGATATCCTGTGCCTTAAACAGGTGTCTCCAAAGGTACCTTTGAGATACAGGGCGACCTCTCAGAGTATCTAGCCTTACTGCGGTAATGCGGGGCTCTGCCGTAGTGGACTATTACTTCCTAGCTCCAAACAGAAAGCAGACAGAACCGCTTTCATAGGAAAAAAGTGACAAAGGTGCACTGACCGAAACGGATAAATCCGTTTTGAGAGGTGCCACTCAAGGTCACAAGCAGACAAAGGTGCGCCGACCGAAACGGGTGAATCCGTTTCGGAAGGTGCCCCTAAAGTCACCGGCGCCTGTTTCACGGGGAAGGGCTAATCCATCCCAAACAAACAGGTGCTTAGGAAGGCGGACAGAACCGCCTTTATAGTTCCCTATAAAGGGTTCCCTGGCTTTAAACAGAAAGTGGATCGGACCGTTTTTATAGGGTAAGGCCGGAGATGCAGCCTCAGAAAGAACATCTGGTTCCTGTAACAAGGATCTGGTAGCTACCCACGTCACTAGACCGGGAGAGGAGGGCATGACGGATCTAATCGTCTGCTCGTCATACTCTCCAGGAGACAGGGACACCAGAACACATTGTGCTCGTGTCCGGTAGCGACATGAGTAAGAGGACATGTAAGAACTCTCTCCTAATCTGGTATCGGATTCATTAGAAGTCCGATCCTATTGAGAGAAATATAAAACAATAGACCGAGCGGTCGCAGTGGAGGGCGTAAAAAGTCCACCCACTTTAAACCTACTTACCTACCTCAAAAACTGAAGTATTTTGTGTACATCAGTTGGTACAGGGTAGTTTTTAACAGCGTCTGTTTTTCGCGTCCTCGGCTGAGCTCTTTGTCGAGAAATTTCATGTACAAGATATTTAATTTTTTCAAAAAAAAAAATGACATTTCGACAGGAGTAACATTAACCTGTCTTAAATTAGATGATTCTTCCACTGGTTTTTGTTGATATCCACTGGCTAGGTCTAAACTTGTAAAGTACCGACAACCCCTTAAGCATTTCTAAGGAGTTGTCCGCGTCGGGTACTGTAAATCTCTCTTTAATAGTCTTATCGTTAAAGTTAAGAAATCGATAGGCAACACATATGCCCATTGAACCGTTTTTTTCTTAACTAATAAAATTGCACTTAAGTATGGTAATTCAAATTTTTTGATTATTTCGTTTTGTAACAAATCACCCACTTTATTTCTGACTTCTTTCCGTTTTTTATAAAAAAAAGTCTATAAGGCCTTTAGAGTAGTGGTCCTTCATTACTGAGGTAAAACAACGTCTTTAAAACATCTGTTTCCTCCAATTCGGTCGTATTTTGTGCAAAACAACACCTAAAGAAGTTCATCAACGATTAGCCCGATCATTCGTAAGATTTATATTTTACAATAAGTCAGATAAACTAAACAAACTTTTTACGTTAGTTTGGACGTTTTGTCTTCACAACATTGCACAATTCTTACTAATATTTGTTTTTACCTTACCACGAATTCTTGCTTAGAGACGGTAGTAATAGAGCCGTAACCAACTTCACTCTGAGTTATATATTCTCCGACGTAGACCTGGCAGGTACTGCTCGTAGACCGCCAAAAACGTACACTTCGCGAGTAAGTATTAAGCAGGAAGTAAGGGTGATCATAACAGTAGTTTGAGGTGGTACAATGAAGTTTTTTTAGCCCATAAAGGTATTTTTCATGTCTCTGGATGTAACACTTTGTAGCAAAAACAACTTTTTTACGTTAATTAGGGATGAACACACCTATTAAGTACTTAATTAGAAACACACACAATTTTTAAAATGACAGCTTCAAGAAATAGAAAAAACGAATCTAAAATGTATCAGACAAAAGGCGAGAATAATCCCTTCGATGCACCATAAAAACATGCGAAATCAAATTAGAGTTAAATCAACGACCGTATATTTTCAACTAACTTTACATGCACACCTAATCTTATAACTCCGAACATTCTATTGTATTCTTGTTTATATTTTTTCTCTTGGCTCTAGGCTAAACATTAACATGCAACCTTTTGGATAACAGGTCTCTGTTTAATGGTCTCACACTAGTAATAATAAAAAATTTGATATATTGAAAATTTAAAACTCAGTTTAATGCAATTGGTTTCTTCGATTAGTAAAGTCATATTTGGTTAATTAAGATTAATTGTGCGGGAAACTGTCTAATATTAGCGGTGTTGGCGTTTTCTCCCAGCAATTGATTAATTCGTAGACTAGGTTAAAGAAATCTTGTAATGGGCTTAGCGTTTCGCATTTTAAAAGATGCGTTTAATGGTTAATTGATATCAAGGTATATTCAAGATAGACTGGTTCTTCCGATTTTTTTTATAAGATATTCGTGGGTATAGTTCTGAGCCTAGTCTTGTTTTTTGACAATTTCTTTAGTGTGTAATAAATGATTTCATTTTATTAAGCTTAGTTTGCCTACTAGTCTAGGTGCCATACATTTGCGACTTTTTTGATTTTATGTACGTTTTTACATCCGTTGCCAAATAAAACGATTACAAACTACCATAATCACCCTGTACAACTGTTTGAATAAATTTATTGACTGACAATACTTATTTATTTAGCGCACATATCGTAAACTAAATTATACATATTGATAAAATTAATTAATTTATTTCTAGAATAGCTTATTGCTAAAATTTATTATAAAATAAATATTTATTACATTTACTTCGGCCTGCATTTTTATATTTATTTAACTTACAGTACCTCCTTATATTTAAGGGCATATTCGGTCTTCTCTACAAGCTTATATAATGATGATTCTCTGGAAGAAGCCCTCATGCATAAAAAAATTCTACTTTTGTATATTTAAATCATAGGGTTCAATATTTTTCATTCATTCTTAATTTCAATAAAAGGAATTTTTTAGAAAATTGAAATAAAAAAGAACCAAAACCCTGCCGCACGCGAGGGATAACACGTAGCCATACAGCTGGCCGTGGATTTAAATTCATGATAAAATGGCTTTGCCCCCGTCAATAGGGAAGCAGACTTTAGTAGTTGGTGAGATTGTAGTCTGGAGTCGGGGAGGAGGTATTGGGGGGAGGAGTTACATACCCCGTAAGAAATCCAGGTACAGGGGATGTCAGGGTGTAGCTGTGTAACTATTTAAGTGGCTACATTTCGACAACACTATCAAAAAGTTCCGCAAAGCAACAGACCAAACTATTAGTCAAACTCATCCCCAGTAACCTTTGAGGGTGACTTTAGGGGGTTTGGGTTTTGTGCCCGTAAAGACTTTTATTCAGCATGTTGAGAAATACCACTATACAAAGTTTGAAAACCATTGGTTAAAACCCATTTTCCATCAGAAAAATTCCCAGCGACCTTTAAGGATGATTTTGGGGGTGATAAAGGTGTTTTCGGGTTTGTGTCCGTAAAAACTTTTGATTAGCGTGTTTAGAACTATCACTACGTAAAGTTTGAAAACAATTGGCAGAAACCCATTTTCCATAAGAAAAATCCCCAGTGACCTTTGGGGTGATTTTGGAGGGGTTGGGGGCTTTTCGGGTTTTGTGCTTTTGATTATCGTGTTAAGATCTATCACTAGGCAAAGTTTTAAAACAATTAGCCGAAATCCATTTTCTTTAGTATTGAATAAGATTCTTTTAAAGCACTTTAAAAAGATTACAAGGATTTTATAGTTTTTTTTTATAAATTGTTAAAGTAAATTAAATAAAATATTTAAAAAGGTTTATGAATAGATAAATAGTTAAAATTTTAGCAAAAAGCAAGTTTATTGTTGGCTTGTTATCATTTGGGTTAAGTTCAAGATTAGGAAATTAGTGGCGATTAAATATTATAGATCAGGGTTTGGGTTTAATTGATAAGAAATAATTAATGGGAGACAATGTCAAGAATAAGTATGATTAACAAAAACATGCATACACAAATATTTACCATTATTATTCCAAGAAAAATTAAAATTATCGGGGGTAATACCACGAGTGCTTAAAAATTACCGATAATTTTCATGAAAGCTTGTTATTTATAATATTTTACGTATAAAATTCTTGAATAAAAATTAACTGGTTAATTTTTATGCACGGGCGGTATTTAGGGAGAATATTTCGAGAATGGAGAAATATGGGAGTATTATACTATTAAAATGTTTTTTTTGTCATAAAATTTTCAATTTCATGCAACCTAATTAAAACTATAACTGAAATCGTTTTTTTTATAACTTTATCTATTTCTTCATCGTGTACATGACCAAAAATAGACTCATTTTGACTGATTTTGACGTTTCTAATTGACAATACAAACAAACAGGTTCGATTGTTCTGTGTTTGTCAGTAAGTGGAAATACTACGCTGGCGCTGGCTAGGCAACGTAAAATTTCCAATGAAATGTTTTGATTTTTAACGTCTCTTATGGAAAAATGTATACATGAGTAAAATATTCGGGGTAATACGCTTGCGACAGCAAAACACGTCTATAAGGTTTTTTTAGCTTATTACTGTATTACCTATTATATTTGCGAAGAATGAAAAATAATTGTGTATAATTTAAATAAACATATAATACGTGTCTGATATGTCCCTAAAATATTTTTTTAGAAATGACATTCATTTAAAATGCTACATATCTCAAAAATATAACACCATTAAAGAGGATATTTGACATAAATACGACTCCTATTTCTGTCAAATATATGACATGTTATAATATTAAATACCTCTGAGAAAAGTGTTTCATTACTGTCGAGAGAATAAATAGTTAACTGAGACGCGAAGCGTCGAGGTTAATTTAAATCTCGAGACATTAATGAAAACTTTCCTCTAAGGTTTGTATACCATTTTATTTACAACCAGAACGTTATTATAAAATTAAATATAGACTAAATTAGATATTAACACCATTAAAAAATGTGCTGCTTGCGCCATACAAACATGTACTGCTGATAGGGCCAAAATGGGTGAGGGAAATAAGTGATGGAAATGGAAAGGAATTAGACGTAAGTAATATTTTCATTGTTGTAGGAGGCGCTTATTAATGATGTGTCTGGGATTATATCGAACAAAAGATTGCAATTAAAATACCTGACACCAAGACCTACCATAGTCGATCTTTACTAATAGTGGATAAGAATTGGGTAAAATTTGTCAAAGATGTGAATTTGCGAAAAAAAGTTCAAAACGAACGTTTTTTTTCACAATGGAGACATGGAAAATTGCATAATCAGGCTTTGGTATACCACTCCATTTCGGCCTTCATAAGCAAGTGCTACTTTTTAAAATCATTTCGGAGTGGAGACTGTTACTGGTCACGCATTCAAACGTACAGCTGCTACGATATAAGCTGACAATGGCGCTAATGTTTTGCAACTAAATCGGCAGGCGGACGGCAGTGTTGCAAACTTTCAAAAATTTATCCTTCTAAAGCCCCAATCAAAAATCTCCAAAATTCCCACAATTACTATAAATTCCCCCTAAAAAAATGTCATTATTTATAAAATATACAAAAGTAATACATTAAAAATAATAAATAAATAATAAAATATCATTAAACAAATAATAAATTCAAAGCAATCAATAAATAATTTCATTCAGCAACATTTTTTAAAATTATTTATTCATAAATTATCTAAAGCTTTAAGTAACAAATCTCTTACTGACTAGATGTCGCTAAGGCGATATGAACAAAAATGAATATGATTGCTAGATTGGATTATCCCAGAGCCTATACTATTACACCTTTATTTTGCTTATTTAACATTTGAAAAAAATAAACATTAGAAGTGATAAAAATCCCCTTGGCGGACGGAAATCGAACACCTTTGCAGAGGGATATATAAAATCATCAATGGAAAGCCAAACTAAAACGGCCCAGATGTTATCTTTACCAGAAACATCATCTTTTTGTAGAATTAACACTAGCAGCCAAATAATAAAAACCATTGTATTAAAGTACTTCCACAAGATATGACAATATTAAAACAAACACAACTTTAAGAGGGCGGTGCTAAAATTTACATAAATGCCTATAATAATTCTAATTTAGTTATACATTTTAACAATAAATTGTAAAAAGTCAGTAATGTCAACATTACATATATGGTTAAAAATAATATAATAAAAAAAAAACATATGCTTAAATTATTAAAAATAAAATATGTCCTAAATTACATCATTTAAAAATCAGACTATTTCAATTTGTCTAATTTTAAAATTTTGGTAATACTTCATAAGGACTTGCGTAACCCTGAAGAAAGATCATAGTGTTAATTAATTTTTCTTATTCGGTTAACGTTATTTAGGTACTAAAATCTAAAATTAGATCTTTTTTATATAGTAGGGATAGATAAGTATTCCTTATCTATGCACACCCGAGGAGCTAGTGTTGTTCTTTGCACTGAGTAGTGTAGGACTCCGACCGCAGCCGACCTACTAAACCCTTCCCCTACTTCTTCTCGCTTTACCCACCGGTATCCGCTCTCGCATTTCTTCGGTGGGGAGGTTCCTTTTCCCCAGTTATCGATCTTCTGCTTCTTTTTTTTCTATTATTTTTCTAATGGTTCCTGGCTCTTTCCCTGAGTCTTCCGATTTTCGAAGGGGTCATCATTTGTCGCGTCAAAGACTGTCCCGTTTTCAGCATGAATTCTCTTTTTTTTTCTTCCCCCCCTTTTTCAATTAGTGATGACAAGCAAAAACCAAGACCAAGACCGGGGCTTTGGGGCTTGGTCTTGGTCTTGCAAGTCTGGGCTTGGTCTTGGTTTTCAAGCCCAAAGAAGGTTTTTCTTGGCTTGGTCTTGCCCCCAGGTCTTGGTCTTTTTGGGGGTTTTCAAATCTTTTTTTTTTTTTTATTTTTGGAGCTATATTTTTTGCTTTAAAATTTTAAAATATACCAATTTAACCTTACATGTAAGGGTGGGCCAAATTGGGGACTTTTAAAGGGGAAAATTCCATTTTTAAAGGAGATGATGAAAATTAATGTCGGGTTTTTTTATCAATTAAAAACCCCCCGATATCTGTTACCATTTCTGAGTTACAGGGTGTTTTTTTTAAAAAAATGATTTTTAAAAAACGCTGTAACTTTTTTCTATGGGAAAAATTTTTAGTTTCTGTAATAACATTTTAAAGCAACTTTTTACTAGAATTTAATGGTGTAAATATTTTTTTTTCAATCAATAGTTTAATACTTATTAACAGAAAAATCGATGTTTTATATGGAACCCGTATATTTTTTAATAATTAAAAAAAACTTTAAATTACCTTAAAAATATAGCACACTTAATATTTTATAAAATGAAACTTATA
>JAHBCN010017717.1:0-17998 GCA_019359885.1 Listronotus oregonensis
TATAAAAATTTAATAAACAAATTAAACAAAAAAAACCCATACAGAAAATTAAATAACAATTCTTTAAACAAATAAATGTCATAATATAGAAAAAAATATAAATTAAAATGGTAAAACAAATAAGTCTTTTCTTTAAACTATGTTTTAAAAAGATGTAAACTTCACTAGTAAATCTTTAAAATTTTAAAAAACAAATTTAACAAGAGTAAATTATACAGAAAATTAACTAACAATTCTTTAAAACAAACAAATTTCATAATGTAAAAACAAAGTATAAACAAAATGGTAAAACAAATGTCTTTTTTTTTTTTAATATGTATTATTTAGTTATAGGAAAAACCCTATTTTAAAACAAAAATTTAGCATTAAAGAATGTAAACTTCACTAGTTATTCTTATAAAAATTTAATAAACAAATTTAAGAAAAGTAAATCATACCGAAAATTAAATAAAATTTTTAAAACAATTAAATTTAAAAAAAAAACAAAATATAAATTAAAATGGTAAAACAAATAAGTATTTTCTTTAAACTATGTATTATTTAGTTTTATAGGCAAAACCCTATTTTAGAACGAAAAATTTAGCATTAAAAGAATGTAATATTTACTAGTAATTCCTATTAAAATTTAATAAACAAATTTAACAAAGTAAATTATACAGAAAATTAAATAACAATTCTTTAAAACAAACAAATATCATAATATAATATATAAAAAATAAACAAAATATAAATTAAAAGGGTAAAGTAAAGTAAGTAGTTTTTTTGAACTATGTATTATTTAATTATGGCCAAAACCCTATACTAACATTTTTCTTCAAACCTTTTTTTCTGCAAAATCATTAATAATTATATCATTAAAATTAACAATTACTTTTTTAAAAATTAATGTATATTTGTAATATTTGCCGCCCTAGGCTTTAGCCTACTCAGCCTTTGCGTAAATCCACCCCTAAGTACAGTAGGATAATATTTTTATTTAATATATAAGATGCTAAAAACGTAAAATATTAAACGTTAAAAAACCCAAGAAGGTAAAAAAAATGGTAATTTATGGCAAAATTTCTGGGTTTGTTAATTAAATTTATAAAATTGTCTTATTTTTGTCTCTTAGGATTGAGGCGTTAATTGTTAAACAATTTAACTCTAATAAAGCTAAGGACCATAAAAGATTTTTTAATTTAACTTTTATATTTATTTATGAATTTTTGGTTTCTTTATTTTTCTAGAAACCTTTGGATGTAACCAACCATTCGGTCGCAAGAGAAGTGGTTACTTTTTTTACGCTTCCTCCTGGAGATTACATCGTAGTGCCCCAAACTAATATACCAAATCTGGATGGAAAATTTTTGCTTAGAATATTAACCGATGAACAAAGTAATATTTGGTAAGTTTGTGGCATTTTGTTGTTAAAAACACAAAACCTCTGTCAACATTAGATTTTATGTGTAACGTAAACATGTTAAATTAAATTTTTAAATTAATGTCAGCAAAACTACTAAAAAATAAATTTTGGAAAAAATAAATAAGTGTTAAAGTATTTCTAATATAATTTTTTTTAAAGTAGGATTATACCAAAATCTCGAATCATCTGCCATAAATCTACATAGGTATATAAAAATCTGCTGGTTGTGGAGAACAGATTTCGGCAAGACTAAACAAGCATCACTACATAAAAGCACAACTTTTCTTTACTAATTAGTTACATAACTAACGGTCCTATATAAATAATGTATGTGTAATATAGATACTGCGTGTATAATTAGGTAAATTTTTTTATTGTCGGTTAAAATTAAAGCACACTACCATCAAATTTCTTTTAAGCAGATTAAAATTCATACAAATCTACCTACAACCACTAGATTGTAGTAAATGTACGTCTGTGGTCTCAATTTAGGAAAAAAAGACTGAGAATACTAACAATAACCAATTTCGACTTTTTGCTCGGAAAGTTAACGTTAACGGTTGTGATTTCATAGATAACTGCATTAGAGTGAATTTCTTAATGTTTTTGTTTTTACTACACAAAAAATTTTCAATAATTAGAACTTCATAACCAAAATAAAATATTTCAGTGTTTTGTACTCTAAGGTAAACATTTTAAGGAACGAATTATGCACCTAAATTTTAACCCTTAAAAAGAGCCATTTTTTGCTGCTTAAATTAAAAAACTACAGATTTTATAGATTTTAGACGCATTCCAAAATTTTCCTTTTTTTGATTTTATAAACACTAAATTAAATTTCTTAAGAGGGCTAGTTTACTACAAAAAAAAAGTTATTTGGCTTAAATTTTTAAAAAGTCATTATTATTTTAGCACATTTTATATTGAATTTAAAGTATTAATATAATATTTATGTTTATTAATTTTTAGGGAGGTTAATGAAGATAACATGTTAATTAAAAACATAGCAGTAGAATTTACAGAAGAGTCATCGTCAACGCTTCTGGTAAGTAAGATGTTTATCTCAAATCAGCAAAAACTAATAATGCCAAAATAAAACTTTTAATTTCTGAATGTAGCATTTTTAATTAATCCTCAGCAAATATCAGTAAGTAAAGAGTAATTGGGTTTAAAAAAATGAATACAATAATGTTATATTTTTTCCTAAACGTATTCACTTTTAATTTTTGTTTTCATCTTCATTTCTTTTTTGACTATAAGCAAATTTAAACCACTCACATTTTAACTTGGACTGCTTTAGCTATTTTCAGTATTTATGTGTACATAAATTAAAGATATGTTAAAACATGCAAACGTAAAAATTTATTGAATAATGAAAGACTCAATATTAACATACATAGGGCAAAATAAACATCATAACTAAGCCATTGTTTTTAAGTCAAAATGTTAAATTTGAGAAAAATAACATTAAGTAATTAAAAATATAACGCTACGTTTACACGCTTGGCAAGTCGCGACAAGGCTGCACAAAACGCAAGCTTGTGAACGGGGTGTTTGGCTTGGCTTGTGTGAGCCGATCCGGCAGGTGTCGGTTTTTGAACACAAATCAAAGAAGTTCGCGGCAAGCACTTGCAACTTACTAACGCACTCGCAAGCGTGTAAACGGCATCCAAGCGTTTGTAAAGGCTTGGAGCTTGCCGACGCTTGCCAGACCATGGCAAGCGTGTAAATGTAGCATCAAATATGTTACATATAACTTGAATTTCAAGGCTAGGAATTTATAAGTGTGAATCTTATATTACACATTTAACATAACCTTTCTGCTATTTATGTATGTTGCAAGTTAGGAGGCAATGTTGAAAAACATTTCTTAACGTTTTTTAGTACATGATTAAAGACTTAAAAGGCATATTTCTTATTTAAATAATTTAGTTGCTATTAGTGCCAAGAGGTAATGTTTTAAAGAAAATATACACTATTTTACTTCAGCTAACTTAAAAAATATATAATAACGAAATTATAAAATAACTTGTTTTAAGTCTCTTTATTAAACTTGGTTTTTTTTTTTTTCCAGAAAGAAGGAAAATCGATTTTGCCGAAACTGTTGCTCAAATATCCACCTGAAGTAGATGCTAGTCAATTACAAAAAATATTAAAATCCAATTGGAAGACGTTTCTCTGTGAAAAACCCAGTTTAGAATTATGTAAAAGTCTGATTATGTTAAAGGACTATAATATTAGTGGAAGAATTAATTTAATCGATATTCCTGTGTTAATACATATGCTTCAATTTTGGAGAGTAAGTATATAGTTAAACAGGTTTTAAAAAAATTAACATAAATTGAAATTTTTTCTGTCTTTATTTATTTAAATTTTTAACTTTAAAAAAATCGTTAAACCTCTTTAACCCGACACATGCAATCCGGCCTTTCCAAGTAATTCTGTTATAACCTTTTTTTAAAGCCCCCAGCGAGCAACCGGGTTTTTTTAAACCCAAAAATCAGCCTTCGTAGTAATCGCGAATATTTGTAATATTTAGCGTTTTGCAGAGTGAAAAAAAAATTAAAAAGGGAAATTTAATTAAATTTAACAAAGCCCAAAAATTTACGGGTTTTTTTTAAAAAAAGGGTTTTTTTTGAATTTCCTTTTTTTAAAAAAAAAAAAGATTTTTTTTTTTTTTTTGAACAAAATTAACAGAAAAAAAAAAACAAAAAAAAGTTACCCCTTTTAGGCGTTTTTTTTAAAGGAAAGTTATTTTTTTTTTAAAAAAAAATTTTAAAAAATTCGGTGAATAGGGGGCTTTTTTTAATGGGTTCTTTTTTAAAAAAAAAAATGTTTACCGAAAAAACCGGTCCCACAGGGGGGCTTTTTTAAAAACAAAAAGAAAAGGGGGGGATAGACGCGAAAAAAGGGGCAAGCTTTTTTATTAAAAATTTAAATTTTTTTTTGATTCCCCCCCATTTTTTCCCATTGTAAAAAGTTTTAAAAAAAAACTTTTAAAAAGAAATAAATTAAAAACCCCAAAAAAAAAAAAAAATTTGGGGAAAAAACATTCCGAATTAATTTAAAAAATTTTTGAAAAAAATTTTTAAAGGGAATGTTTTTTTTTTTTATTTTATTTTAGACCCAAAAAAAATTTAAAAGGAAACGGGAAAAATTAATTACAACCAAACTTTTTTGGGGGGGGTTCGAGAACAAAACAAATGTTTGGTAGCCTTCCAAAAAAAATTTCCCAAAATTTTAACTTTTGACTTTTTTCCTGGAAAATTTTTTACTTTAAATTTAAAAAACAAAAAGGTTGTTTACATTTTATAACAAAATTACATGAAAAAAAAAAAAACCTTTCAAAAATGGCCAATTTTTTTTTAACCTTTTTTAATTTTTTTTTCCCAAAAGATTCTTCCCAAATGGCAATTTTTTTAAGGAAAAAATAAAAGTAAAAACCAAAAAAATTTGGGAAATTTCCCCCCTTTGGATCTTTAACTTTGCGAAGGGGTTTTTTGGGGTAAAGCCACTTGAATGGGAAAAAGGTTTGTTTTTTTAATTTTAAAAATATTTTTTCTTGTTTTAATAAGGGGAAAAAAATTATTTTCCCCTTTCAAATTTTTTAAAAAACAAAAATTATACATGACATTATGGATTCCGTCACAAAAGGTCCACAGTACATCTTCTTTTCTTTGTCTCACACAATTGGAACAAATCCCTTAAGTTTCTTGGTAAATCTCAGATCGTTGCTCTTGACACTCCCAAAATTTTGACCGGGTTTAGCAATGGGCTCCTTAACAAAGTTGCTTTCCTTACCCAAGCTGTTTTCTTGGATCTTCAGTTTCCTTTCTATTTACGTTTATCAAATTTAAGGAATGCTTATTCTTCCAGCTTTTACTAAATTAATGCTTGGGTGACCTCAGCATGACATCAACCCCTTTTTTTTCAACTTGCATCTTTGTTTGTTCCTTCATTTTAGTGGGTTCAGACTATAAAAGCTTACACTTGAAGTTTTCCCCTTTTTTAAAAATTTAAGTTATGTGAATAAACTTCCTTTTACCATACTTGAGACACCCACCGTACGTTAGTACTTAGGTTTTAGCGTTCGTGACTGTCCCAAAAATAAAAAAAAAAAATTTTTTTTTAAAGGGCTATAATCTAAATATTATAAATTGATTTTAAAAAAAGCTATTTATATTTTTACTTACCATATCTATTTATTTCCAGAACGATATCATAACCTTGATACCAAAATGAAGGGCAATCCAATATCATTGGAAGAGGTAGGTATAGACTTTATTTTAAAATTTAAATTTTAAAATAGTAAGTAAGAATTATATTGTTGTGCAATATTTTGAATCTGTTTGTTGTTAGTTTTGTGTAAGTTTTAATTTTGGGCATAAGTGCAGAGTCAAAATACCTATTTGTAACAAATAAGTACCTTTTTATCACAAATCACAGTTAAAAACGCAGATGATACATCAGTTGTATTAATACCCCCTAAAAATGAACCGTTAACTAAGGAATAATGTCAGTTTTATCATGACAAACGATTATTTTGCATTTTATTAAAATACAATCTCAAATTCAGATTGACCGGGGTAAACATATAAGATGTTCTTAATGCATCTGGACGCCAAGATAACATAGAAACCACAACTTAAATATATCAGATCAAAACTAAAGAAATCATTAACTATGTTTGGTTAAAAATATTAATCAAATTAAGCACAATGGTCATAATCATGCCTAATTCACAAGAAGTCCTCATTATTTTAATTTATTGCATTTACTGCATATTTGTATGATTTTTCGCATAAGTTGGCATATTTCTTAATCTTTTCTTTGCTTATATTCCGAAGTCTACTTATAACATACCCTAGTTTGTCACATTAGGGTCGTTTAAAATAATTTTTTTATTGCTGCGTCGTGTCTTTACAAATATTATTATTATACTTTGGCTAATAGCAAAGATAATGTTATCTATATTATTAGAAAGCAAGGAGATAAAATTTGACTTTAAACTAATAGAGTTTGTACCTCACCAGCGAAAGATTGACGATAATACCTCCGTACCTACCATCTTATTAGGCAAAAAAATCGAATAAATCTTTTCATTACCTGCAAAAACTAATTTTTAATAGTTACAAGAGATGTATAAAAAGAATGGCAAATTTCTTTTTGTTTGAAAACAGTTACCTCTAAAAAAACTTGTTGTTGTTATCCGATGCCTACACCTTATAAGGCTAAAGCAGGGAGCAAATATTAAAATATTTTATTTAAAACTTATGCTTTTAACATAATTAGCACATGTTTATAGAATTGCAAAATATACTAAAACTTTTATCTAATATTAAAAAATTTTTTTTAAAGGTCTGCTTAATAATTCAGTATTATAAGAATAAAATGTTTGCATTTCTCTATTGCAAACAAGTTCTCTCTTGCTCAAATGGCAGTAAAGCTTTCTGGTCCTTTGCCAAAAATATTAGTCAGAACTTTTGCACAAATTCTTTTCCCCCCTAATCTCTGAAGATGAAATTGTCTCCACCTCCAAAGAAAAGCCGAACTATTTGCCAAACAATTTGCTGCCAATTCTACGCTTGATCCTCCTATTAATCTTCCTCTTCCAACAGTTGTCCCTGTTTCTCCAAAAAAAATGTCCGATATAATTTTTAAATCAAACAGATCAAGCGTATTCTTTCTTCTCTCTTGATACTAAAAAATCGTCTGGGCTGGATGGCATACCAACAATCGTCTTAAAAAAATGTGCTCCCGAGCTTGCACTCATCTTAACTCGCCTCTTTTGAATCTCTTACGACACGCGCATTTTCCCGGAGAGTTGGAAAGCTGCACGTGTGCCAACTGTCCCCAAAAAAGAATCAAAAGTCTCCCTTCTAACTATAGACCTATATCTCTTCTTTCAGTTTTTTGCAAAGTAATGGAAAAATTAATTAATACACAAATCTTAAAGTATCTGGAAAAACATAAGATCTTACATGATAGACAATATGGATTCCGTCACAGTAGATCCACAGCTGATCTTCTTTCCTTTGCCTCACACAACTGGAACAAGTCCCTTGAGTTTCTTGGTGAATCGTTGCTCTTTTTATATCCAAAGCTTTCGATCAAACTTCCTTCTTACGGTCTTCCACCTAAGCTTTGCTCTTGGCTTTCCAGTTTCCTTTCTAATCGACGTATATCAGTTAGTGTAGATGGTCATTCCTCCAGTTTCAACCAAATTAATGCTGGGGTGCCCCAGGGCTCAGTGCTGGCACCCACGCTGTTTCTTCTACACATTAACAATCTTCTCTCTTCCACAATCAATCCCATTCATAGTTTTGCTGACGATAGTACCCTCCACTCTAGTATTCAATTTCTTAAGCCACCGTGTAATTCTGATTTCGAAAACAAGCGCAGGTCAATGCAGATATCTCTTTTACAAGACCTCAAACTTATCTTGGATTGGGGCGCCAAAAATCTTGTTCAGTTTAATGCCTCGAAAACACAGTCATGTTCGCTGTCGCGAAAAAAGTCTGCAAATGCTCATCCCTTACATATGAGCGGCCAGGTTCTCAGAACAAAGGTCGTTTAATCTTGTCGGCGTTACTTTTGAAAATAACCTCAACTGGCACAAACATATTATCCATACTTAACTTAAAAAAATTGGAATCCTTTTCCGAGCCAGAAAATATTTCTCCTTTTCCAATGTGTACACTCTGTATGTTCAAAATCAGACCCTCATTGTGTTAAATAAGGGAAAATATTTTTAATATAGTACTGTTATCTTTAAGTTTTATTACCTATTTAGGGGAAGAACAAAATTTTATATAATGGTATATGTTTGCATATTTTAAAAAAATTCTTCATATATAGAAAAATTTCTTTTTTTTGTGCACAATGCTCATCTGTAATAATAGAATTTTTCAACTTGTAAAAAGTTGGGGAGTTATTAAATTCAGAAAGCAAATAGTTTCCTGAATGCAAAAACCCCCTAGGATTTTTTTTTTTTTAAGTATGGTATCTCTATGCTTCTTATAATAACTCTGGAATTGTGATTATAAAACTAAAAAAAATTTTTTTTAAAACCCCGAATATTTTGTACGTGAAGATAATAGGCCTTGTCTGTCAACCATTTTTTTTTGCAAATATATCTTTTCTTTATTTTTCAGATGATATTGATGACCATTTATTCATAAAAAGGGGCCATACCCCCACGATACTGCCTTTTCTAATTATGCCAAAAATTTTTTAGATTGTTGTTAAAAAACCCCTTTACCGTAACTGTAAAATATGGCATAGATTATGAAATAAGTTAAAAGCAAGATAAATAGTTAATTTTTATTGAAATGTGCAATTTTAACTGAGTACCTTAATGACGATTTATAAATATTATTATCTAAAATTTAAATATTCCAAATGATTATTTTATAAAATACAGTATTGAATCTTTATATTTGTTTTATTTAATTTTGGAAAACGGGCTTGACCTTAAAATTCTCTATAACATGTACAATTAAAAATTAACTTAAAAGGGTTCCCCCTTACTTAGTTTTAAAAATTAATAAGACCTGTGCCAGATTGGTAAAATTTTTGTTCACTTCCCAAATACCCCCAAAAATTTCAAAGACAAAAAAATTTTTTAACCCCATTATAACAAAAACGATATAAAGACTGGGAAACTTTTTTTGGGGGCTTTTAACGTCATTAATATCAGGATTAAACCCTGAAGTTATGCGCATGTGGCATAAAGTGTGACCTTATCAGGGATTTACTAAATTTTAAGAGCTGGACCTTAACTTTTAAATGAGACTTTAGTAAAATGAGTCCAGGAAGTCAAATAACATCAGAAATTCGCTTACAAGATTTTGCCGAATTTATGAGTTAAATAAAATACAATATTTGTTAAGAAAAAACCATTTTTTTATCGACTATAATTGGATTTCTTCTTTAAAACATATTATTTACACCTAAAAAAAATTTTTTTTTTCTTCCTGTTAAAAATATAGAAGAAAAAGTATTAAAAAAATAAAATTTGTTCAATAAATCATTAACAATCCTTGCACATATTTTTTATCAGATTTTAAAAAATTTTTATAAAAAAAATTTTTAGAACAGAATTAAAATAATTTAACACTTTCCCGGGACGTACTGCTAAAGCCGTCAAATTCCGTTTGCTCTTCTGGGTCAGGCCTTTTAGCAGTCATCCTTATTTCCTCTTATAAAAACACGCCTTTCCCCGTCACAAACAATATAGACGTTTTATGGACCCCCAATAAATTTTCCTATCAAGCTTGCTATAATCCAAAAAACTGTCCGATTAGAGGCAAATTTTCGAAGCGCAAATTTCCCCAAGTGTTAGCTCCTATATTGTTATGACAGGTATAGCCGTTCAGATTTACATTAACTCCCCATTAGTTGGTTAAAAACTGCTGATGTGTAAGCATTACCCCCGTTTTTTTTTAAGGGGGGATTTATTATAAAATACCCAAAAATGTCCAAACATAGCCTTGTATGATCAATAAATACATGGTATTATAGCCTTGTAAATGAAGGTTTAAAAAAGGTTTTTTTTGTTTGCTTGATATAATATGTGTATGAAATTACTATTTTATTTATAAAAAAAACTTACCCCAAAAAAAATTCCTTACATATAGAGACCGGAAAAAAACAAAAATTGCTTGCTTAACCCCCAGGAAGAAATTCTTTTAGGTAAAGATTTGGTCCGCTTTTGTTAAGTTCTTGCATTCGCCCCAAAAAAATTTTGGGCCCCCCATCTTTCTGGGAAAAAATTTCTTTCTACGTTGCGTTGGCGGGGTGTTGGAAAAAAAAGGGGAAGCTCTGTCGGTTTTTGGGATGTCCCCAAAAAACCCCCTTTAAGCCATACATGTTTTGAAAAAGGGGTTTCATCGACAAGTCCCTAAAAAAAATTTTAAACTTGTTCCTATTTGTCTTTTAAATGTACATTTTGATATTTAGTTAGTTTCCCAAAAACTCCCCAAATTTTTTTGTAATAAAAAAGCCCCAAAAGGAAAAAAGCCCCATGCAAGAAAACGGTTATAACCGACATGTGCATTTACGTTCAAAAAAATAATGCAGATGCACGTGAGGGGGTAGTCGTCAATAAAAAAAAAATAAATCTTTGAAATTTTCCCCCTTGGGGAAACTTAATGTAAAAATTAAAAACTGCGTTTCTAGAAAAGGTCCTCATCTAAAAAAAAGTCCGCGAATTTTAAAAAATTAGGTGTAATTACCCTTTGCAATATTTGACATTAAACCGATATATTTTAAATCAGAAAGAAGGAACGCGATGTATTCTTTTTCTTTGCTTTAAATGGGATAAATTACATACTAAAAATCGGCACCCCTTGTGTTGTCACACTGTTTTTTGGTCTGACGAGAAATTTAAAAGACCAGACGTGAACAAATCGTTATTATGCCGTAACTATTTTTTTTTCGGGGAGGGAGACAGTTTTTTATAGCCAAGGAAAAGATCTGACGTGTTTAAAGATCAAAATAAATTATATGCAAGAAGTCCATTGTTTTCAGAAAATATATATTTGTTTTTACATTTTATTTAACTTACCTTCTTTTATCTTTATGACAGCCCACAAACCACGAATGCTAATAGATAGCCTAAAGCCACTCTGATTGCCGGATTTTTAGTCTTATTATTAGACTTATTATCTTTTTATGTCTAAGCCATTTTATTGCGTTCTTAGTTTCATCAAGGCTATTCAAGCACTAAAATGTTTGCATTTGACTGCACCCTTCAGACAACGTGACAGTGTCACAATAAAGATTACACAAATAACTACTACCTCTGAGGTATCCCCATTACCGTCTGCGTAATGTCAGTCAGACAAGACCTCCTGCTCCTTGCGTCGCTTAATTCTACTGATCTCACGGAAAGCAGTGTTTCGTTGGTACTCATCATTTAAAAAAAATCTTGCTGGTAAAGAATTAGCCGAATTTAAATATGATTGCTGCCACAAACGTCTATTTTAAACAACTGGACAAATTATCCATTAGCGAGGCTCTTGAGCACCGATGAATAAATTTATTGCGCTACAGGGATACTATATAGAAAAATTAAAATAGTTTTTACTCATATTTTGCTTTTTCCTTACTTTGCCTGGAGACTTTTCATTCCATCCTCGTATACCATATTTTTAGTTCCGCCTTGTCATTATAACAAGTATAAAAGTGGAGCCAGTGTCAATGCGAATTCTCTAAAAAAGCAGAAATTTTGTTGCTTAAAAAAACGTGTCGCTTTTCAGAAACGGACCATCTGACTAACTAAACTGATAAGCCATGACATTATTTTAAAAAAGAAGCAATTTTTAAGAAAACTAATAATAAATAAGTAAACTACAAGTGCCAGCATAAAAAACAAAGGTAGGTATTTTTAATACCAATCATTAATTTATATAAAAGTTTATTATTTAAAAAACCGTCGTCATATTAGGAATACTCTTAAAATATTTTCTTGAATTTTAAACCACTCCTAAAAATAAAAATAAATTTTAATATTTATTAGAAAAAACTCTTAAACTTTAAATCTTTAATATGTAAAAAAAAACTAGTCACTTCATAAATAATTATTTTTATTTAAAAAATGTTCTGTTTAAGAACTACTGGTAATAATTTTAACGATACATTTTAATTTTAATTTTAAAACCACAATCCTTTATGTCATTCACTATGACTTTCTTCCTAGATGCGTCTCGCACACCTTACGGAACTCATCAGTAGTAGTCTATCGATTACGCAATAAATAAGAGATGGAATAAGCGGTCTACCTATAGTACAAATATCATTGTCGATATTAAATTCAGCTGTAAATGCCGTACTAAAATCACATATAGTACATTTGACAATAAGTTTCACCGAAGTGGATGATTATGATATTAAAATAAAATAAAAACCGTACTACCTCGGTGTATACAAAAATTGTCTTAAGATCTCTCCCTAGATGCGTTTCCCCCGGCTTATTATTTTCTGTGCTCTTAATACAGCCCTACTGGCGAGTCCTTTATCGAGTCTTCAGGGAACAAGAAAATTAATTTAATTAAAGGTTAAGAAAAAAGTTAGCTCACAAACAAATATTGGTTTTATGAATTAAGCTATAAACTAACACGAAGATTATGTTACTGAACCAGTAAAAATAAAACAAAACACACACACACAACGTGTTAATTGTTAATTTTTAGCCAAATAGCACATATTTTTTTATGCTTTTTCAAAAAGAAATCCAAAAGGGGCCGTTCATAAAATAAATTCGCATAATGGGGGGGTATTGCTTAGTGTGACAAGATGTGACAAGAGGGGACGGTGGGATCTTCATTCTAAATTTTTTTCTTGATTTTTCAATTTTATTTTTTTGTCGCGACAGAAAGTCAGTTGTATTAAATGTGTATTTTGATGTATACATTGTCGTTACAATATCTTAATACAACTAGTCGTACTTATTTATGTTTGTTTCGGCACCGGCACTAGTAGTGTGGTTGAAGGCAACCGGTGCCTCTGCAGAACCAATTATTTATAGGGGGGGGGTCCAGCTTTTGTGACGTTGTATTTATAGGAGAGTCGTAAAGAGTGTGACGCTGTGTGACGAAGGGGTCAAAAATTGTAAAATTCAACGTGACGCAGTTTTTGAACGGCCACAAAAAAGAAAAAAATAAAAGCAACCAAATATTAACACAACTAAACAATCTTTTAGAAATATGACTATATTGTTATAGGTCATTAAATCTCCACCTTCTCTTATGGATACTAAAAAACCAGTTTGATAATTTTTTTATTGTACAGGTTATTCTTTAATTTTCCTGCCAATAGCTACCTTTATAATTTTGATGCTCTTGTACAGACACCCCTAAAATAAAGTTTGATAACTTTAAAATTCAAGTTATATTACTAAGATGTAGTGCAGAAGGTTCACTTATAATATATTATTTTTACTTTTAAAACACACTTTTACAATACTTTTTTTACCATCTTTCTTGTTCTATAAAGTTAAAATTAACTATTATTTTGAATAACAAAAAGTATGTTGGTTTTTCTAATGACTTTTATTTAAATTTTATATTTAGTTTAGATGCATGACGCATCATTTTTGGAGTTTATTTTTAAACGGAAAAAACGGATTTTCCTTAGAAATCTTATTAACAAAAGGGAATCCCAAATCTTACTATACTGAGCGTTTTTAACAAATACGATACTAACATTCCTTCTTCATCATACATAATAGTTTTTATTTAAAACATTAAGAACTTTCACATTTATATTTAACGAAAATAATCTCGGTTAGCTCAGAACTGTTGCAATGTACATTGTACACTGTACACACCCAGACACACCTTTGAAGATTTCGTGGGCTGTCAAAAGACAAAAAATGTATAATAATTGTGGTTACCTTTGGCTTATTAATTTAAAAATAAAATGTTATTAACTATTAAAAAAATAATTTAAAAAATTAAAGCAACTTTAAATCTTAATCAACTCAAAATTGGAAAATATTTTTTTAACTATACCCTAAATTAATTAACAAAAACAAAATCAATTAAAGACCTACATTTTTTTTGAGGTCGGTGCCAACAAAGCCATCGTTTTTGTTTTAATTAAGTTTTATATTCGATAGGTTTGCTGGTACCAAACTCAAAAAAAAAATGTAGAACCCCTAATTTTTTATGTACCTACTTTTAATTTTGTTTTTGTCAGTTTATTTAGGAAATCTATAAAAAATAATATTTCACAATTTTCAACTAATTGTTTTTTTTAAGTCGTTTTAATTAAGTTTGTAGTAAATATTTATAGTCCAGTAACTGAAGACCTGGAAGTACCCAAAGCTGTAAATAAATCTGTACAGGGTTTTTGGCTATATTTTGAACGGGGTCTACACGTGTTATCTTTAGGAATATTTAAAAAAGTTAAATACAAGAGTTTTATGGTTTTATCTGAACCGCTAGGATTTGCTAAGAAAAGAAACAAATGATAAACGATAAGTTGACAAATGAACATCAACTTTCTTATTTTTAATGCAATGCCCTATATATATTAACCTATTACAATAGACAATTTTTTTCGGATTTCAAAAATATATAGTTTGCCTATGTTTGCATTAACCGTTTTTGCAATATTTAAATTTTTAGAATTAAATGTTTTATTATTCAGACCTCTTGCGTCTTAGCTAGTTACGCGAAGTAGACTTTGATAAAATACCTATATTATTAAACAAAACAACAAATATTACAGTCATTGTCACCGCAATAAAGTCTGTCAAATTTGATAAAATTAAAGAGTTAGGAAGTTAATTATATTGTTAAAAAAAAACAAAATTTTAAAAATAGCTAAAATAATCATTTAACTTGAAATTACATAATTAGGTATCATAAACACATAACTTATTCGACCCAGCTACCACCGTTATTAAAGCAATCCTGAATATTGTTTTTCAATTTATGTCTAATGGCATCTAGTATAAACTGTGGACTAAAATGGTTTAATTCTCGAATCTCTGTTTTTTGAGTAAGTTCTTTTAAAGTGTGACATCTATTATAGTATATTTTATTCTTTAAATAACCCCACAAAAATAGATCCAACGGGGAGAGATCAGGACTGTTGGGTGGCCAATGTATTGGACCGTGCCTTCCAATCCATAAATTATATTTATTATTAAGAAATTCTGTTACCTGAACCACATTATGAGCAGGAGCTCCGTCCTGCTGCCATATAATCTGGTTATAATTAATTATTGGCAACTCTTCCAAAAGGTTCTCTATGTCATTTTGTAAAAGCCTGAGATATTTTTGACCATTCATGTTCCCCTCAAATATCATAGGACCTAAAACCCTATTTCTATACATTGCACACCAAACGTTGACAGATCTTCGCCCTTAAATTTTCGGAACTTGTTTTTTTTTGAGGGTTTTGAGTAGCCCAAATATGTTTATTTTTGCGATTAAACATTCCGGCAGTTGTAAAAGTCGCCTCGTCTGTAAAAACAATTTTTGTTAGAAAGTTAGGGTCATGTTGTATTCTTATCAACATTTCTTGACAAAAAGGTATTTTATCAAAGCCAACTTCGCGTAACTAGCTAAGACGCAAGAGGACTGAATAATAAAAAAATTCAATTCTAAAAATTTAAATATTGCAAAAACGGTTAATGCAAACATAGACAAACTATATATTTTTGAAATCAGAAAAAATTGTCTATTGTAATAGGTTAAAATATATAGGGCATTGCATTAAAAATAAGAAAGTTGATGTTCATTTGTCAACTTGTCGTTTATCAATTGTTTCTTTTCTTAGCAAATCCTAGCGGTTCAGATAAAACCATAAAACTCTTGTATTTAACTTTTTTAAATATTCCTAAAGATAACACGTGTAGACCCCGTTCAAAATATAGCCAAAACCCTATACAGTTTTAATTTGTGGCGCAATTCTTAGGTCTTTGCGAATGCTTTCGAGCGAGAAAAAATTTATCACGGTTCCGACGTGGGAACCCGCTGAGAATGGCCCCCCAAAGTCTCGAAAATGAGTTTTCCGCAAATATCCGCCAAAATATGCGAAGTAGAGAATTTTTGTTAAGACAAAAAATGAAGATTGCCTCAAAATCTACAAAATGGTTCCTACCATTTTTTTCGCCACGCCAATATTTTTCGCAAAAACGGCCATCGAAAAATCCATTACATAGAGATTTTCTAGAACTTCGGAAACGGACAAAAAATGCCCAATCCCCCAAAATCCAAGAAAGATGGTGAAGATAATTTTCTAGAATCATTGAGCACTTGCTAAGGTCTCATCTTAAAAAAATGTTAATAGCAAACCATTTGTTCAAAAAATAGCAATAAATTAATGAGATACTCTCAAAATATTGTTAAAAAAAACGTTGACCGCTTTTTTTAATATTCTAGAAAATTCAGAATGGACACAAACTCATATGCAATGATAGGTACGGGTTTTCAATTCGGATGATTTTTTAATGAATAAAAAATGTATATTATTGCCCGAGTAATGGAACAATTCGTCCGCCCGCTTATAAGTGAATCCATAAAGATAGCTGGACCGTTATCTCGAAAACTCTCGATTTTTTGAAAAAAATTATAAGGACCATTTTTGTAGATTGCAAGGCTATCTTTGTTTTTGTTTTAACAAAAACTCTTCAATTCCCATATTTTGGCAGATATTAACGGAAAACCCATTTTTCGGGCCTTGGGGGACCATTTTCAGCCCTTTCCCACCCTTTAATGTTGATAAACTTTTTTCGCTCGAAAGCATTTCCAAATACCTAAGAATTGCGCCACAAAGGAAAATTGTACAGATTTATTTACAGCTTTGTCCTTTCATTTACTGGACTATTAAAGATTTTGTTAAATTTGACCGACGTCTTGAGATGTTTTCCCTTAAACACCACACCCCTATCGTGTATCAAGAGGCCATTGCACTACACATATTAGTCCCTATCATAAAAAAGACTAAACCGATTTTAATAAAATTTTTACTGTTCCCAAAGTTAAAGTAAATGCAAGCAAATGGAAAAGAATGGTCACAATCCAATTATTAGTTTCGGATAAATGCGTGGACAAACAGACTATCATACATAGACATTGACGTATTTATGTCTATATTAAAAATTACCCCAAATAGTATAAGCACATTACATCCATAATTAGAGCGGGGAACAAAAAACTTGGTTTTATATTTTGAACCAGAAAATATTCTTATGTTTTTTAAATCAGATTTAAATTTAAATATCCGTTTCTACCTCGATAATAACTTTTCCACAAGAGTTTCATTTAAAGAAGATTTGTTTGTCTAATTAAAGACACCTGTTCTATAAAAAATATATTTAGCTATCGATGCACAGTGGGAAGTTATGGAAACAATTTCGTCCACGCGTCAATTTTAATAGGTTTTGGGGGATTTTTTTTAATCTTTGGTGGATTATATTTTATATTTCTATGAAATAATTTAAAAAATTTGAAAAAAAAGAAAAAAACCTCATCGGTAGCACTTTTGAGTTTACCATTTTGTCTTCTAATATTGAAAGAGCAAATTGGGATGTTTCAGTATTTGCAGATAGACTCTAAAGGCCAGGATAAAATGAATCTTCGAGTTATCAAAATAGGTTATTTAAATTGATTTAAGTTTTTTTTAAATTTTTTTGAAAAAAAGTATAAATTAATTAAATTCAGGCCACCCTCAATTTTAAGGGGAAATTGTTTTTTTTTAAAACATTTTAAGTAAAGTTAATTTTTTATTTCTGGTCTCCAATGAGATGTTTCTATATTTTGCAAACCATTTAAATTGAGATATAGGTAATTTATTGCTTGCAACCAAAGAATCTCCAAAAAACCCCTGACTAAAATTTTAAAAAAAAAATTTAAAGATATATTAGAAGTTGGTAAATTAGCAGAAATGCAAAACCCTTTTTCAAACCCAAAAATGTTTTTTTTTTTTTTTTTAGTACCAAGAAATTTCATAGGAAGATTCTTTGGTTTTTGATAAAAAGTTAAATCTCAATATAAGATGGATTTTAAAAATAACAATTATTTCACCGGGAAAACCCGGAATATAAAATTAACCACACTAAAACTGAATAAGAAAAAAGAA
>JAHBCN010017718.1:0-17956 GCA_019359885.1 Listronotus oregonensis
AAAATCTTTGATGTACAACGCATATGTTAACTTTATTTTATTACCTATATTAATTTTATAAAAAATGTTTAGGCTTAAGTTATCAATAAGAATAAAAGTCCAGCATTTTAAAGGATTTTATGCGGTTACAATGGCATTGTCATGGTCCATGCGCCAAGTACCCATGTGGATACCAAAATCGAATCAGATGATCACCGAGCCCACCACTTATTGCCACCCAAAGATAATACTGATCCGATAATTATTTTTTTAGTTACATTGTAAACAACAAATGCCGAATCGAACCCGTTTAGAAAATTAAAATGCGCTGGAAAGTCACTAAAACTTTTTACAAGAAACAAACTAAAACCAGTGAAGGGTACTTAAACATTTAACAGAAATCAGATTTTTTTTTAAAATCTTTATAACAGCTCACAAAGGATTATTATATATGTATATATTATATCCTACATATTATATATATACATATATAAACCTAAGTACCAAAGTACCGTGAATGCCGGGTTTTCCGGTGTTTAACCCGTTTCTTCCCAGTTGTTCCGTCAACTTGTAACACTGAAACATGCAAATGTTGCATTTCACAGCACCTATTAGAAACGCGGTAGTGCCACCCGGACGTTATTTTAAATAACTACTACCTAAAGTGTCTCTCCGGCTCTGGAAATCGAACCCGGATCGCCGGGGTGGCGAGCCGAAACTCTGACCAGTACGCTACTGGAGAGACGGGTAACAATTTTTACACTCAATCATACAGTAATATTTTTAGGGAAAAATTTTGAATCAATTTTGTTCAAAATCATAATTATAAACCTTTATTTTGGTGGAGATATATAGATGACATTTTTTCTATTTACCAACATGACGAAAATTGTCAAATAATTTTTTAACACACTTTAATACACAAGAACCCACTATTCATTTCACTTTAGAAAAAAGAACAAAACTCACAACTTCCTTTTCTTGATATTCTAATAAAAAAAGATGTAAATAATTTCGAAACCAAAATTTAAGAAAACCTACAGATACCAACAGATACTTAAATTTTAACTCTAATCACCCAATAATGGTAAAGAAAGGAGTTGTAAAAAGTCTTTTTGATAGAATTAAAATAATTTGTTCTGATCAAAACAAAAAAAAATGAAAAAGAATTTTTAAAAGATATTTTATTTCAAAATAATTATCCTCTTGATTTTATAAATAAATGCTTTCTAAAATTTGAACAACCAAATTTAAGACAAAATCAAAATAGACCTGTTACAAATCTATTTTTGCCATATATTCCTGGCTTATCAAATAAAATTCAACGAATGGGTAACAAATTTAATATTCGCACTATCTTTAAAACACAAAACACCATTAGATCCCAAGTAACAAAAACAAAACCGTACAATATAAACGAAAACACAAAAAATGTCATTTATAAGATCCCTTGTGAATGTAATAAATTTTATATAGGTGAAACTTCCAGACCATTAGCCAAACGCATAAAAGAACATAGAATATATATTAGAAACACAGAATTCCACAAATCAAAAATCTGTCAACACGCATTTGATAATAACCCATAATAAACTGGAATGCTTCTAGCATTATAGCAAAGAAACTTGTTCAAAAAAACGTAAAATAAAAAGAAAGTGCATTTATTTTATTAAATAAAGACAGATGTGTAGCATCAATATGTGTTAGTTTAAATAATACTTTGGTTACCTATGCTTGATGCTGAAGTAAATTCAGGTAAACTTAAAATCAATTAACACACCATACCACCCACCTTTCTGGTCATTTTAAATACTATACATACACCAGTCCAATAACCTATTGTCACTTATGACAAAACGTCATTAAAAGTTCAAAAGCTATCAGAATTTCCTAAGTTTTCAGACCTAAAATTTCTTAAAATTTAGTTTAATTTTTTGTTTTAGTTTCAATCTTGATAACGGTGGCCGACTTGCCACCGAAACGTAGATTAATATTTGTGATTTTTTTGGTTTTTTGGGGGGTTTTCTCCTTTTTTTGTTGCAGGCGATCTGCAAGTTCATAGGGGTCCATAGTGCTGGACAGGGTCAGCCCGCATACCTCGGGACCCGGACCAAGAGGGTCCCATTTTCCAAAAAGTAAAAAGGCGAGTAACCCAAATAAAACAAACTAAATTGTGTATTTATACTGCACAACCCCACCTCTGCGAAAAGTTAATCGAGAAAAGGGTTGTTATTGGTTTGATAGGTTGACAGGTAGCAAGAGAGGCATTTTAAAGCAAATGTCTTTTTTCGATTATTGATTTTTTAATTTACTGAATCAAGAAAGTAAAAATACCCATTTGTAAAAAGGTATGTTTTATTTATTTATACAGTGTGTCCCAAATTGGTGGGGAATGTATGGGGATCTTGGAAACCACGATAGATAGAAAATCGGTTAAACGGGGAAAGTTTTGGACAATTATGTTAGTAAGCTAAACCCGTTTACTACATGGTTTTATCTATTCAGGTTTTTGAGAAATATTGAAAAAACCTGAAACATGCATTTTCGAAAATCGGCCATATTTTTTTTATTAGTGAAAATTTTTCAAATATGTAAAAACTTCTTCAAAGCAACTTTTTTTGTAGAATATGACCGAGTAATCAATTTTTATTTTCTACGTTTCGGGTTTTAAGAATCATCATCAAATTTATTTTTTCATATGGACATATGGATATTGGATTTTTACTCAGCCAAATAGTGCTTTTTATTCTGATTTCAACAATGTATAACATGTTATAATTTAAGAGTTTATAACCTCATTTATTTCGAAAAACAAATATTTTCTCAGTTGGCCCTGATTCCGGCGAACGTCATTTTTTCTTTGTAAACAATAAAATATTAGTAATTGGCAAAATAGATAAGCTTAACAGATATTTTGCAGAAATGGGTTCGCGAACATAGCTAGAACGTTAATTCCGTGTTACAAAAAAAGTAAAAATTAACTTTTCTTTTTCATATGGGCGCCATATTGGATTTTTTCGCAGCCACATAGTGCTTTTTAATTCTATTTCAACAATGTATAACATGTTATAGTTTAGGAGTTTAAAACCTTATCCACTTCAAAAAACAAATATTTTCTCAGTTGGCCTTGATTCCGGCAAATGTCATCTAGCGTTATTATCAAGTTAGCTCGGTACGTTATTAATTTTTTTTAACTTTGTAAAATGGTTAATTATTTAAAAAAAAACTTGATATTTTGCAACGATATTTTCAAAGCAATAGAAATGTTAATATAGCTGCGCAAACGTATTTCGACAATTTTTCTGACAGGCAGCATCCTAAGCTAACACACTTTTAAAAACTGGTTACAAATTTGCTTAAATCCGAAAGTTTTAAAAAACCACGACCTAAGAAGTACGTTAAAGAAAATCGACAATGAGATGCTGCAGTTAACCAACATTTAAAAAAAATCCAACATCCTCATCCAGGGATGTTGATAGAGAATTCCACATACCTAAGTCAACCATTTATAGGGTAGTTAGGACTATTTTAAAAAATATCCCTAATATGTTGAGAAATATGGACAACATTTTGAATTTAAGGTCATCATTTAAGTAGGAATATTAGTTTAGCCACTTTCATTGTTTTTGTTTTCAATTGTTTCAATTAACTTGTTACGTGTAGTTTTGTTGTAACACGGTATTAACATTATAGCTATGTTCGCGAAACCCATATCTGTAAAATATCTGTTCAGCTTGTCTATTTTGCCAATTACTAATATTTTATTGTTTACAAAAAAAATGACGTTTGCCGGAATCAAGGCCAACTGAGAAAATATTTGTTTTTAGAAATAAATGAGGTTATAAACTCTTAAATTATAACATGTAATACATTGTTGAAATCAAAATGAAAAGCACTATTTGGCTGCGTAAAAATCCAATTTGGCGTCCATATGAAAAAATAAAGGTGATGATGATTCTAAAAACCCGAAACGTAAAAAATAAAAATTGACTACTTGGTCATATTCTACAAAAAAAGTTGCCTTGAAGAAGTTTTTATAGATTTAAAAAATTTCCACTTATAAAAAAAATATGGCCGATTTTCGAAAATGCATGTTTCAGGTTATTTCAAAATTTCTTAAAAACCTGAATAGGTAAAACCATGTTGTACACGGAATTAGCTTACTAACATTATTGTCCAAAACTTTCCCCATTTAACCGATTTTCTATCTATCGTGGTTTCCAAGATCCCCATACATTACCAACTAATTTGGGACACACTGTATGTAAAATATTGTGATAGTGTTACCCTCTTCTAGGGATAATTTTAAAATAAATATTTATCACATCACTGTTATAAATAATTTTATATTTAGGTAAATATATTTTTAAGTACATATATATATATATATATATATATATATATATATATATATATATATATATATATATATATATATATATATATATATATATATATATATATATATATATATATATATATATATATATATATATAATAATAAAATGGCCCCTAATAAAGCTCTTGATCTTTATTAGGGGCCAAGTTATGAGCAGAAGAGCTTGGAAAACTCGATATTTTGCATTTTTTGCACTTTTTTTTACAATATCTCGGGTTCTGATCGATGGATTTTAATTTAATTAACGCCGATTTCTTTGTTTTTTTTATAAGAAAGAAAACCCATTCGTAAAAACCTCTATTTTCTACGGTGATTAGCAAGCTATAGCGTTCTAAAGAATAAAGCTGTGAATACCAATTTTCTGACCACTTTGCATAAAAAGCAGCCTTAACGTTTGCATTCGAATGTCGGACTAAGATTTTCTGGCGTATTTTTTTTTCTGCTAAACACGAACCTGAAGTTTGTAGGTCAAAGAGCAAAAATTGAAAACAGGAGTAATTTCAGATATTAACGATTTTTTTTTAATTTAAAACGTCAATATCTCAAAAACTATAAAAGATACATAAAACTTTATATAACATAAACTATGTATTCTGCAAGACCTATAGTTTAAGATATAACATCTTTTTGTCTTAATGCAAATTTTTCGAGTTATAATTAAAAAAACTGAACTTCCACGATTTTTTGAGGTATACTCCTGAAATAAATACTTTTTTTATTATTTTAAATTTTTTTTTGCAAATTTTAAGTGATTTAAGTTTCAAATAAACAATAATTAATTTATAATAAAAAAAACAAAGATTACATTAATAAAAAAAATCCTGGTGTGATTTTTTTTGTCAAAATAACATTTTCGTTTATATCTCCTTTATTAAATTTTTACATAACTTTTTATATAGACAGTTTGGAAAGCTCTTTTTTTGTATTTATAAAATTTTTTGTCTCTCTTATAGTTTATATAGTCGTAGTCCAAACATTCCGTGGTAGCGGGTTTCTGCCGGTAAATGTACCGATTTAATTTACCGATTTCTTATTTTTAGTCAAAGACAAAATGTCATCAATGTAAGACTTGAATAAGACACAATATGTAGTAAATCAATGTATTTGCAAATTACGGTTGGATATTACAGAGAGAAAAACCGGTAGAAAAAAAAATTAGATCGTGATTTTTATCGGTTATAAAATTTTGACTTCAGATTGGCATCCGACATCCAGCATACACTCCTTTTTTGTCGACCTGTGTTATTATTACTGATCGCTTTTACCTTTTTTCGTCAAGAATAAATTAAATCTCCAATGTTCTTATACAGGTATTACACTCACCTATACCGCAGTTTAACTTTGTTTTGTTCGTAGCAAGTTTTTTTGCTCTGTTCCATAAATTTAAAAGTGGGTATTATCCACAAACTTTATTCCGTTAGCTGCACATTTAAAAAAAACTGTTTGCTGCTCCTTTTAAAAAAATTTAAGAGCTTTTATCACACTTTATTTTATAGAAAATATAAAAATAATTAGATCCCCAAACATTTTTTAATTCGTAATAATTGTAAAATGTAATTTTCTTGGAAAATTCTTAATAAGTTTGACAATGGCATTAACACTCACAAGTTTTAAGCATTTATTTTTTTTATTGCAAACCATTACTTTGGTGTCCTAATAAGGGTTTCTTTTATTACCTAAATTATTTTTTACTAGGAATTCTGCACTGGTCCAATTTGAGTGCCTTTTCGACTTATTTATAACTAAGGTAAACCCTTTACTTGATCGTTTGGTAATATTTTTGGTTATATTTTATTGTACAAGATAAATGCAGCACCAGGACGAAACTTATAAGTAGATTGGGAAATTATTCATTTGACTAACCAGAATTAACTAAAACCACAAATTGCTGTGAATGATTTCACGCCATATTATGAGAATTTTAATAAACCTTCTATTAGTATTTTTAAATATTTTAAATAAAATTCAATCTAAAATATTAATATACGAAGTACAAAAACACTATTAATATTTGATATGGATAGTTATAGTATAAGGACCTGCTGGTATGTTTAATTTATGTAGGTACTGCAGATTTATGGGCTTTTGGGTACAGTATGCAATTTGTTTAAAAAAGGTAGCAGGTATAAAATGAGCAAGTCGAGGCTGCCCGATTTATGAAAGGTTTAGATTTGAATTTTGTCACCATATTATTAAATTTAGATAAAATGAGAATAATTTATCTCGTCCCGAACCTAGATTTATAGAGATGAGTGTTTAAAAAACAAGTTACATCTAGGTTCGGGACGAGATAAATTAAACATTGGTAAAAACTTTTGTCTAAATTTAATAATATGGTGACAAAATTAAAATCTAAACCTTTCATAATTCGGGCAGTCTCGACTTGCTCATTTTATACCTGCTACCTTTTTTAAACAAATTGCATACTGTACCCAAAAGCCCACAAATCTGCACCCATATTAAATATTGGTAGTGTTTTTGTATGTTAAAAAAATCTCAAATATTAATATTTTAGTTTGAATTTCATTTAAAATATTTAAAAATACTAATAGTGTGTTTATTAAAATTTTCATAATATGGCTTGAAATGATTCACAGCAATTTGTGGTTTTAGTTAGTTCTGGTTAGTCAAATGAATAATTTCCCAATCTAATTATAAGTTTCTTTCTGGTGCTGCATTTATCTTGTACAATAAAATATAACTCAAATTGGACCAGTGCAGCATTCGTAGTAAAAAATAATTCGGGTAATAAAAGAAACCCTCATTGGGACACCAAGCTAATGGTTTGCTAATAAAAAAGAATTTTGTTTAAAACTTCTTAGTTTTTATACCTGTTAAGGCCATTGTTAAACTCATTAAGAATTTTCCAAGAAATTTACATTTTACAATTGCGGATTAAAATATGTTTGGGCATCTACTTATTTTTATATTTTCTATAAGATAAGGTGTAATAAAAGCTTTTAAATCTTTTTACAAGAAGCAGCATAATTTTTTTTAAATGTGCAGCTAACGGAAAAAAGTTTGTAGATAATACCCATTTTTAAATTTATGGAACAGAGCAAAAATAACTTGCTACAAACAAGACAAGGTGGAGCTGAGTTAAAGATGAGTGTAATGCTTGTATAAGAATATTAGCCCTTAAGTAGGCGCGCCAGTTTTTTATACGTAAGTAGTCGCAAGGCAAGGGTAATAAACCTAACAAGGAGTGCTCGATCCCATTTAAGCCCATATAAACCAATTTAAATGTCAATTCGGTATTTGTGACGTAATCTGTTTGCCTTTTTGTTTTGTTTACAAGTAATATAAAGTCTTAATTTTTTAAAAATATTATACATTACAGTTCTAATAGTAAGTACATATCCAAAATTGTTTTTAAAAGTTGAATATTTAACAAAAATTAATAAAATAAATCTGCCTTCTGGGCAAAATGGGCAAACGGTGACGTCCAAACATAACCTATATCTGCGGACAAATAGTAAAAATCGAGCACTCCTTGTTAAGTTTACTACCCTTGGTCGCAAGGAGCACTTTATGCACCTAACTTTTAAAATGATGTAAAACTATTCAAAAAGTAAAAGCAATATACGTTATATATTTATTTATTTTACAATATCTCCAAAGTGTATAAATAATGTAACATATAGTACGAAGAAAAAGAAAAAATTAAATATGTAAGTATATTTTGAGATACAGGATGCTAAACAAGAAAAAACTTAAGTAATGTTATTTCTTACGAAAAATTAAACGAAATAAAAAACAAAAGAAATGCACTGAAACAAATAAAACACCCTAAAAACAAATCAAACATCAAAGATTTGAAGAAAAATATACATATTTCAGAAACTAGGAACTATCTTCATCAATTGTTATTGAGCAGTTTTGACAAGTATACTTGATGGCCATATGTTTTTTACAAGCAAATTTTCTACAAGTGCTACATGTTATTGTAGTGTTTATTCTTTTTACTTTCGGGCAAAAACAACAGCTACTACTTTTTTCTTCTGGGATGACTTCTTGGACGTCTTCTGCGACCGCATATTTTGCAAGAATGGATTTTATATTCGCTGGCAGCAAACGAATTGTGACTCGTTCCGTTAGGTGCAGTTTCATCAAATTCAAAGACAAATTTTTCAAAAATACTCTTCTAATTTGTGGCAAATCAGGATGACAAGAATTGTAAATAATTAGGGCAAAATATTTCACTTACATAAGTGGTTGCGCCGGAGCACTTTGTGCACCATTGGAGCAGCTGGCTGCATCTACGTCCATATCTCTCGACAAACTAAATCAAACTAACCAAAAACGCTAGTACAGAGTGTTGACACCCCAGCCGTAGGTTAGATGTGCGGACGGGCGTATTTGTGCCGAATAAGTAAGTTAACTACTGTTTTACTGAGAAGGGAGCACTTAGTGCCCCCTCGCGCGCACTTAAGGGTTAGGTTTTAATTTATTCTTGACAAAAAAAAGGCTAAAAGCGATCAGAAATAATAACACAGGTCCACAAAAAAAGGGGTGTGTGCTGGGTGTCGGACACAAATCTGAAGTCAAAATTGGGGGTCAAACAGCAAAAAAAAAACGAGAAAAACTCAACCGATAAAAATCACGATCTAGCATTTTTTTTCTGTATGATATTATCATCTTGCGGTTTCTACTTGTTTCTCTTTCTGTAATATCCAACCATAATTTGCAAATTCATTGATCCACTACTTATTGTGTCTTATTCAAGTCTTACATTGATGACATTTTGTCTTTGACAAAAAATAAGTACCCGGTAAGTAAAATAGGTACATTTACCAGCAGAAACCTGGAGGATTTTTTTATTATTAATGTAATTTTTTTTTTTTTTTTTTTTTAATTTTAAATTAAATATTATATTTATTTAAATTCCGAATCACTTTAAATTCGCACAAAAAATTCAAAAATAATAATAAAAAAATCCTTAAAAAACTGCTGAAAAATTTACTTGTGCGCGCTTTTCTGGTTTTGACCCTACTTTATAAAATAAAATATTTTCAGCTTTACCTAAAGGCTTAATTATTCAAATACAAAGGTCAGTACTTAAAATTGAAACAGTGCAGAATTTCTGTTATTAAAATTTGGATAGTATAACAGATCCCCATTAGGACACCTAAGTAATAACCAATTTATGCAGGTTAAATAAATCTTGCCGACAAAAAAGCAAAAATTTATTTAAGTAATAAATTTTTATACCTGTTTATAACGTGGTTAACCCTTTTTAAAATTTACCAAGGAAAATACGGGCATATTGGAATTGCGGCCCAAATAGGCAGGTATAAACTTTTTCCCAGTTTATGCATGGCAAAATTGCAGCCCAAAAATTCTTGGAACAAATTTAATTTGATTAGGCTATTGTAGAATTGTGTCCTAAACGGAAAAATTTACTGTTTCTACTTTTAGTTATTTATTACGTTGAAAATATAATTGGGAAAAATAAAAAACCGTTTTGACTAACCAGAAATAACCAGGACTGACCAGAACTAAGGGCTTTTGAATTTGTGTAAATTGTCTCTACGTAAAAGTTATTAACAAAATTTTAATAATTATTAATATGGTATTTATTACGGGCCGAAATAATTCCATCCTGTTTAGGTCAAACCAGGTGATTAATTATTAACTGGAAATGTTATTTAGACTAACCATTATTTTTGGGCGCAATTTGGCTATTATTTTTACCTACCTGATGATTTGGGCCGCAATTTGACAAACACAAAAAATTCATTTTACAATTATGGATCAAGACTGGTTAATTTTTATAGTTTCCGAGCAATAAAGTGTAATTTTTCTTGTATTTATTATAATTCTAACCTAATGATTTGCAGACAAGTTTAGTAAAACTTAATAGGTTTTGCAGATGATCATATAAGGTGAAAATTTATTTTTTAACAGAAAGAAAGGCGCTATTGTATTGGGCTATTAATAGAGGGAGCGTTTAAATTGTTCATTAATCTATATATATATATATATATATATATATATATATATATATAATTGGATATATTTATATGTAGGTGGGTATATATCAATCTTATTTAACTTACGCGAACGTTCGTAACTCTTTGAAACGAAACGGCCAAATCGTTGAGGAAAGTATAGGGCTGTTTTTGACTAAAAAAATAATAAAAAAGGCCGATTTTAACCACAGAAGGAAAAAAATAACCCTTTTTAAAGCACATTTAAAATGATAAGTTTTAGAATAACTGCTATCAATAAAAACGTCGTGTTTTTAGTGTAACTTATAGTCCGGGAGTTGGTGAACAATTTTGAGTAGGTCCTTAAGACATTTTGAAAATTTTGTGTAATTATCTTTGAAGGATCACCCTTGAATTTATTTAATTTAAGAGTTGGTAGGGGGCCGGTCAGGCCAGCGGGTACACTCAGTTAATAATCATATCATTTTTCTGGAAAAATTATAGTATTTCAACCTAAAATTTTCCAATTATTGCTACGGTACGTTATTAAAAAGTCATAATGGTAATAAAACTTTTTATTGCATTTCATCTTAAATATGTATTGTCAACTATAATATAAATGATGGATGAAATGACCTCCTGATAGTGGATTTTCTGGTCTGGCCTTATCAGGGTTGTTCCGTTTCGGGTAGGTCAAGTGTCTCGCTGCTTGGTTAGTTCTGGTTAACGCGATTGTCCTCTGCTTGGAAGTGACGGATATTGAACCGAGTTTATGATCTCTGAACCGACGCGTCTTTTGCCTCGACGAGATGAGAGAACCTCTTGTTTGGGCAACTTCACTAACAAAGATAAAGATTATTTATTAAAATTAAAAGAATATCATACATATTACAATTTTAACATACAAGAGTTTTGTCATTTATATTTTATTATATTATTTCAAAGGAATCTTCCCTTGTCTTGTAGCAATGTTTTTACACGTATTAGTACGATTAAATTTTATACATAGTCTAGTCGAGAAGTGTGTTTGTTTCCTGCGGAAAAATAGTTAAAAGGCTTCAAAAAATATGAGCAATAGCTTATTCGACGCGAAATGTAAATCTGAGTAGGTCGTTTTGAGGATTTTTTTTGCCAATAAAAATTGAAATTGTTATTAACAAAAAAACGAAAAAAAAAAGAAGCCATTTGGTTTTTTGATGATAACTCAAAAACCATAAGAGATAGCGGAAATTGCAAAAAATATTCTTATAGAGGAGAAAATTTCCAATAAATAAGTTATGAAACTCTATCTCCATTATTTATAATTTTAATTTAACGCTGAAAATGGGCCTCCGCACGACATTTTTGGTTGCGCGTTCAGAGTCAAAATCAAGTAGGTCACACTAAATAATTATTTTTAAGGTATTAAATATTATTTGAAAAATTTTAAAAATATTATGGTGTATTCAGAACACTTTAAAGAATTTATTTCCGTTGAAAATTTAACCCTAAGTTAATTTTTCAATAAGTTAGACAATTATTGTTACTTAACAAAATTTTTTCAAAATTTTGTCTTCATTGTACTTTAAAAAAATGTTTAAATAGATGTCGTATTATTATAAACATAGGATAACATTTCTTACATTTTTTATTTCGTGATCTTGTTAAGTATGTATACAGTGTGTCCCAAATTGGTGGGGAATGTTTTTTTTTTTTTTTTTTGGTCTGATGGCCTTACAAACTGGTGTGTGGGGAATGTATGGGGATCTTGGAAACCACGATAGATAGAAAATCGGTTAAATGGGGAAAGTTTTGGACAATTATATTAGTAAGCTAATTCCGTTTACTACATGTTTTTATCTATTTAGATTTTCGGGAAATTTTGAAAAAACCTGAAACATGCATCTTCGAAAATCGGCCATATTTTTTTTATAAGTGAAAATTTTTCAAATCTGTAAAATCTTCTTCAAAGCAACTTTTTTTGTAGAATATGACCGAGTAGTCAATTTTTATTTTCTACGTTTCTGGTTTTTAGAATCATCATTAACTTTAATAACGACCTAAAATTCAAAATGTTGTCCATTTTTCTCAACATATTAAGGATATTTTTTTAAATAGTCCTAACTCTATGAATGGTTGACTTAGGTATGTGGAATTTTCTATCAACATACCTGGCTAAAGATGTTGGATTTTCTTTAAAATGTTGGATTTTCTTTAGAATGTTGGTTAACTGCAGCATCTCGTTGACGATTTTCTTTAACGTACTTCTTGGGTATTTCTTGGTTTTTTAAAAATTCCAAATTCAAGCAAATTTGTAACCAGTTTTCGAAAGCATGTTAGTTTGGAATGCTGCCTTTCAGGAAAATTGTCGAAATACGTTTGCGCAGCTATATTAACATTTCTATTGCTTTGGAAATAAAGTTGCAAAATATCAAGTTTTTCTAAATTTAATAAATAATTAACCATTTTACAGAGTTGAAAAAATTTTAATAACGTACCCGAGCTACCTTGATAATGACGCTAGATGACATTCGCCGGAATCAAGGCCAACTAAGTAAATATTTGTTTTTTGAAGTAGATGAGGTTATAAACTCCTAAACTATAACATGTTATACATTGTTGAAATAAGAATAAAAAACACTATTTGGGTGCGAAAAAATCCAACATGGCGCCCATATGAAAAAGTAAAGTTGATGATGATTCTAAAAACCCGAAACGTAGAAAATAAAAATTGACTACTTGATCATATTCTACAAAAAGAGTTGCCATGAAGAAGTTTTTACAGATTTGAAAAATTCTTACTTATAAAAAAAATATGGCCGATTTTCGAAAATGCATGTTTCAGGTTTTTTCAAAATTTCTCAAAAACCTGAATAGAGAAAGCCATGTAGTAAACGGGATTAGCTTTTTTTGATTGATTGATTGATAAAGTAAATACACAAGTTGAGGTTTTGTCCGCCTCGACACTGCAGCCTACAGGGCTTGTTGTATCTCTTGTGTATTTTTTTCAGTTAAAAAGGTTTGACACCTTAGACAGGTGTAGTAGCCCTTTTACTGTTCTTTTCTGGTCTCCAGCCTCCTGGTGGTTAGTGTCCACCATGAGGTTTTGGTTTGTTCTCCAGTATGTAAGTGCAGGGCACTCATATATGATGTGAGAGGCTGTCTCTTCCTCTTCGTCACATAGTCTGCAAATGGGTTCTTCTCTATAGATGCCCATAGTGTGCATATGTTTTCTTAGGGTGCAGTGTCCGGTTATTAATCCTGTCACTATCCTAATCTGATTCCTATTTAGTTTTAGTAGTTCACTTGTCAATGCTTTCGATGGTGAGTCCAGCATTGATTTATTGTGATTTTGCCTTGGAATGTGGTTCCAGTATGACTGATGTTGTGTTTGAATCCACCGAGTCATGTAGCCACGAACCGAGGCTTTTGGTATTCCAAAACAGGTTCAGGACCCACAAACATTGCTGCGGAGCCTCGCCTGGCCAGGGAGTCTGCATTTTCATTGCCCTGTATTCCCCTGTGTCCTGGCACCCAGGAAAGTGTAACTTTGTTGTGGTTAGCCAGGTTTAGGAGGCATTGCAGACAGTTCCAAACCAACCTTGAGTTGACTTGTTGGGATGCCAAAGCTTTTATGGCCGCTTGACTATCAGAGAAGATAGTAATGTCCCTGCCCTTATATCTCCTCCTCAAGTTCTCTCGCAGACAAAGTTCTATGGCATATATTTCCGCCTGGAAAACAGTGGCATATTTCCCCAGGGAAGCATAAGCATTGAACCTGGGGGTCATACCATGTATTCCTGCGCCGGCTCCATTGTCAGTCTTGGATCCATCGGTATACCAAACCAACTTCCGAGACTGACCAGGAGATCGCTCACTACCGCCCCAGGTAAGCTGGGTTTTGTATGGTCTGTGTGTATTTATTCGTTTTGGCATTGTATCACTCCCCATCTCAAATATTGGGTTTGTGATACTGCTCGTTATTCTGGTGTGTCCTAGGGCAGGCCCAGAGCACCAGTTGCCGTTACATTTCAGCCTGTATGCCCCAATCCTCGCCTCCGCCTTAATAATTATACCAAGAGGGGGGAGGCTTAGTAGGGTTTCCATGGCTGCAGTTGGAGTGCTTCTAATAGCTCCCGTTATACAGAGACATGCTAGTCGCTGGAGTTTGGATAACTCCAGCTCTGCTTTCTCTGTTCTATTTTTGGCCACCAGATAGTTGAACCGTAGGTTATCATGGGTCTTACCACAGCAGTGTACAACCAGTGTACTATGCGTGGCTGAAATCCCCAATTCTTCCCCACAGCTCTTTTGGTAGCCATTAGAGCCATTTTGCCCTTATTAATCACATTCTGCATATGTGGATTCCAGGTTAGCTTAGAATCCAGAGTTAATCCAAGGTACTTTACCTCCTGAACATAGCCGAGTGTGGTACCGAAGAAGTGAGGAGATTTTAAATCATCCAGCTTCCTTCGTCTAGTGAAGGGTATTAGCGCAGTTTTGCTAGGATTAACAGTAAGGTTTTCCTTGTTGCACCATCCCTCCACAATTCTCAGTGCCCTTTGCATAAGCTCCGAGGTTGTTTTGTTATGCTTCCCCACGACAAGTATAGTGATGTCATCCGCATACCCCTGGGTATAGAAGCCATTATTATTCAGTTCCACCAGGAGTTCGTCAAAAACCATATCCCACAGTAGTGGGGATAGAACCCCTCCCTGTGGGCATCCTTTGACCACTGACACCTCCATTGTTTCGCTGAATAACGTTGCTTGCGCTCGTCTGCCAAGTAACATGTTGTTTATCCACCTACAAATGGTGTCGTTAACATTATGTCTGGCAAGAGCCGCGGCCATTGAGTTGAAGGAGGTTCGATCAAAAGCTCCCTCAATGTCAAGAAATGCAGCAAGTGCGATTTCTTGTTGTTCAGTGCGAGTTCTAATCTGGTCACCAGTTGATGATGAGCAGATTCGCATGATTTTTCTGACTGATAGGCATGTTGGTTTTTGTGGAGTGGCCTCTCTGTCAGAGAGTTTTCCCTGACATACCTGTCGATCAGTTTTTCCATTGTTTTTATCATAAAAGACGACAATGTAATTGGTCTAAGTCCCTTTGCCTGGGAGCAGTCCTTACCCGGCTTTGGAATGAAGACCATTTTAGTCTGCTTCCATGAATTGGGCAAATAGCTCGTAGCTAGGCTTGCACGGAAGAGTTTACAAAGCAGTGGAACTAGGGTTTGCTTTCCCTGCTGTAGTAGTGCTGGGATTATCCCATCAGGTCCAGGTGCTTTGTAGGCTTCAAATGATTCAATTGCCCACTCGATTTTTTCGTAGGTTATGACTTCCTTTGCTACTTCCCAGTCGCTTTCTTGTGGGCCGAATATTCGGAACATTGACGATTATTCGATACTAATTTCTTAAAAATAAAAATTAAAAAGAGCATAAATAAATTTACTCAGTCAGGTACTGTACTGTGGAACAGTTCCTAGATTATTATATAGATCCTGCGCTGTAGAAATAACAAGATATGTCTCTTTCTTTCACATGTCATTAATCTCGCATCCCTCTCTAGTTGAAGTTTTCGAGTAACGAATGTCGGTTATCCATTCAGATAGTTTTATACATTCGATCACGTCTGTCAGAACTTTTAACCGCGCTTTTCCGCGTGTTCTCATTTCGTGGTATCTTTTAAGTTTTTTAAATTAATTTTTTCCCTTAAAGATGTAGTTTTTAACATACATATGGAGATAAATCTTGATTGAGTTCAATCTTTTAAAGGTTTTTAGGTTAGTTTTGCTAATTGTAAAAAACTTTATTTTTAGTTAGTCCTGAGGAAGGGAGAAAATAATAAACTCTCGAAAGCTTGACAAAACAGAAAAGGGTTTTCATTACTAAATCCAGGCCACCAATCCTTTTTCAATAATTTAAAAAAGACTGCATCCCCACAACTCTGGTTTCGATATTTTTTCTTAACTAGTCAGTCGCGACTACTCTCCTCTGTATATATATATATATATATATATATATATATATATATATATATATATATATATATATATATATATATATATATATGCTCTAAATCTTGATTATCCGCATGGATATTGCTTGTTTCCACATAGCAACCCACTTTGGTGAGTTCAATCTTTTAAAGGTTTTTAGGTTAGTTTTGCTAATTGTAAAAAACTTTATTTTTAGTTAGTCCTGAGGAAGGGAGAAAATAATAAACTCTCGAAAGCTTGACAAAACAGAAAAGGGTTTTCATTACTAAATCCAGGCCACCAATCCTTTTTCAATAATTTAAAAAAGACTGCATCCCCACAACTCTGGTTTCGATATATATATATATATATATATATATATATATATATATATATATATATATATATATATATATATATATATATATATATATATATATATATATATATATATATATATATATATATATATATATATATATATAAATAATGTTTTTGGCCATATGGCTTCCAATTAATAAAATCACAGTTACGTTGTTACAGGTATGGTTTTTACTAATTGCACTCAAATTACGGGGTTTTTAAAAGAATGGAAACCTCGGGTGTGGCTAAGACAGCTACATGTTTCACCCTTGTTGGGGATGGTTACATCCAAGGGTGAAACATGTAGCCGTCTAGTCCCTTAGATAACTTTAAAAAAGTGTAAATTAACATTAACGTGCTCTTTATTTTGCGTTATTGTACTCCCTTATAATATTATAAAAGAGGGACGACTAAGATTCGTAACATATTTTAACAAATTAATGGAATTAGATGAGCGTTTAAAAAACAAGTTACATCTAGGTTCGGGACGAGATAAATTAAACATTGGTAAACACTTTTGTCTAAATTTAATAATATGGTGACAAAATTAAAATCTAAACCTTTCATAAATCGGAGAGTTTCGACTTGCTCATTTTAGTAGATATGCTATGTATGTATCACCATCATAAGGGTAGTTTTTCCCATGTATTTCTTATGGGAGAAATTTAAGGTCCATTCTGCAATTTTAGTGCCATCTTCAACCCTTATCCAAAATAGCGGATGATTTTAAATAGGGGTAGTTTAGGAATCTTAGGCTAAAGGTATTACGTCACATGCGGGGGCCCCCCACGCTTAGGCCCGGGGCGTAGGCTTTTGGGGCAATACACAATCTTAACCTAACTATATTTATGTTACCAGTCAAATCCATGTTGTGACGTCATCACAACCATTGGGTTATTTTGGAAAAAATTAAATAAAAACCTAGTAGGATTCGAACCACTTGTCGCTCCGTCCAACCGCTTCAAAGTCCAGTGCGCTGCCACTGCGCCACGGGAGAATATTAGATATTGTTGCGAAATAGATGTATAGTAGAAATGACATAAATAATTAAATAATTAAAAAAAGTCCTTTACCTAGCAGGATTTGAACCACCTAGTGCCTTGCTTCTGGTTCCAACGCCTTAGACCATGCAGCCAAACGGCTAAGTTAAAATGTATTGATTAAAACGTGTAGAGTACGTTAGGAATCTTAGACTAGCACTGTGCATATGTTAAAAAAATGGCGGCTGTCACCTATCACCTGTCATATTTCGCGATCCACATGGTGTTGAAAATATTTAGGAATCTTAGGCTAACTATAAGGTATTACGGCCCTGGGGGGCCCCCCCAC
>JAHBCN010017719.1:2500-17940 GCA_019359885.1 Listronotus oregonensis
CGTAGAAATATTGGTCAGCTTAGAAACTTTTGGAATAGACAGCGTCGGATCTATTGCGAACTGTCCTAGTACCTCAACCTGGCGTGCTTCGTCTAAAACCCATTCATTAATACTTTTCTTGTTGCATACATATCTAGTTTCTTCAAACTTACGCACCAATTCCATTACATATTTATGCCCCACGTTTTTATTTTGATGCCTCTCATTGAATACTCTGGCGGTTCTACGCGCGCATCGATCTTCAGCCCCATATAGGAAAATTATTTCTATTCTCTCTGCTAGAGTATACACCATTTTAAAATCAAGATTCTTAATTTTAAACTAACGATGTCAAAATGACAATCCTAACAGTAATATTTAACTGGTTCCTAAACGTCTTAAAAACTTGTGCTATTGCAGTGTTTTGCTGTAGCAGGTAACACAAAAAATAATAATTGGAATGAATGCACACTAAAATAGTCTGCGAGGAATTTCAAAACAAGCTTGTCTCGCCAATAAAGGCGCACATTTTGAGCATTTGATAAAATAAATTATTTGAACACGATAAACTAATTAACACACATTTTTACTTCTAAGTCGCCTTCTACGTCCATCAATTTAAAGTTTCTTAGTACTGTTGGATAGCAAATTTCATGCCCCTTACAATGATGTTACACTATGGGGTTGCCATTTGACATATCAAAGTGAGGTTAACTGGAGGTTAGGAGGTGACCGATAAAATTTTATCAAATACGAAATTAAACTTCCCCCTGTATATCTAAATCGACGTGTTTCTTTGTTTTTTTGGTGAGTGTTTTTTTTAAAGATATTTAGGGTGGTTCGTTTTGAAATGAAAGCACTGTATATATATATATATATATATATATATATATATATATATATATATATATATATATATATATATATATATATATATATATATATATATATATATATATATATATATATATATATATATATATATATATATATATATATATATATATATATTGTATATATATATCCTGCAGCTCACTTCAATGTAATATTTTCATATTTTGCAAACGTTACCTTTTACCCACGGTGCATTTCTGGAAAATAATTTGGATTATACAGGGTGTCACAAAAAAGTATGACGTCACGATGGTGCATTTTTTTAAATCGAATGCTCTGTATTTTTTTTCTGTATATTTAGGTACCTCTTGTCGTTATTCATCTTTTTCTAAAAGTTTGGTAAAATTGGTTTAGTAATTTTAGAGAAAAAAAAAATAAAACATAAAATAAACTGTTTTGCACCACTGAATTTAAAAATGCATAAAAATACTTGATTGATTAATAGAATTCAATAGGAAACTTTTTAGGTAATGTAATATCAGTCACTCAGGTCATGTTTGGTTAATTTGAACTGTACAGAGTGTCCAAAATTTAGCGTCAGACTCTTCAAATTTTAAAGCCCTTTGTTTTTCTTATTTTAAATATGAGCCCCTATATATTAATATAAAAAACCATGTGTCCGATCCAACAATCCATTTACATTACCACCCACTAATGGAGTCTATGGGTTTTTCAAAATATTTTATCTAAAATGTGAGACATGGCACCCACAACAAATATATACCAGATGATATTAGCTTAGAAAGCAAAACACTTTGGTAAAAAAAATCATTTTTAAATTTGCGAAAAAGGGGTAATTTTTTTGGGTGCTCCTTCCCCCAAGGAAAAATCCTACTTTCAAAAGAAATTCTCCATTTGTATTTTTTCATATATTTGGCTGAATTTTGTTAAATCCCAAATTTTATAACAATATACCCATTTTTCTTGAAATTAGAGGCATCTAAAATATTTGCATAAGACAATTATTGTTGAGTGAAATTTTTTTAACTGGTTATTATTTTTAGAAAACATGGATAATTTTACGGAATTTGGGATTTATTGATAAAATTTGATAAAATTTAAGAAAAAAGAAATAGAGAATGTCCGATTTTTTCCTGGAGAGCACCCAAAAAAAATTACCTTTTTTCGAATATCATTTTTCTTGCCAATGTGCCTCCCAGAAGCCAGCTTTTGGTATATATTTGGTGTGGATTCCATGTCTCAATTTTATAAAAAAAATTGAAACCCTTGAAATGCCAATAGTGCCACCACATGGGTCTGTGTTGACGATACAAGATGTTATGGAATTGAAAATTCTTCTCTTCTTCTTTTTCTTCTTCTTCTTCTTCTTACATTAGGGCTGGGCCCTGTGTTTTCATCAACATCAACCAACCTTTACTTTTGGGATTCTGAAGTCGAGCTTGCGTACCATCGTTTGGGCGGTCACCCCGGAAGTCGTCCGTTAGCTGGTTTCTTATTTTTTGCTATTATTGGCAGTCGATCGTCAGACATTCTATCCACATGGTCTCTCCACTCTCTCATCTCACTACATCCTAAACCTCACACTCGTCCCTTATGTCGCTGCTTCTCTTACGATCATATAAAGTATGTCCCGTTATGCTTCTGAGGATCCACATTTTTGTCGTTTTTAGGATGCGTTTGGTGGCCGTGTTTTCTGCTCTGGTTTCTATAGCATATGTCATTATAGGCCTTACGCAAGTTTTGTATATCCTTACTTTACTTCCAGTGCTTATATGTTTGTTTCTCCAAATGATATGAGAATGTACTTCGTTTTTAAAGCTCTGTTGCTGGTAGTGTTTGTTCCAAGGTATTTAAATTTTATTACCTGCTCCACGCTTTGGTTATAGGCAGCGAGCTTACATCTTCTTGGTTTTTTTAATATAATGAGAGACTTTGTTTTCTGTACAGATATTTTCATATTAAACCTTTTTGCAGCCTGCTCCAACCTGAACAGTAATCTTTGTAAGTTGTCTTCGTCCTTGGCGATTATTATTATGGCGTCAGCATACCACACTATTTTTATCTCTTGGTTGCCCTTCCTGTATTTTTTGCCAGCTTGTTTTACATCCGAGATAATTTCATCCATTATGATGTTAAATAGAGCAGAGCTCAGCCTGTCACCCTGCCGTATTCCTGTTGCGACAGGTATTTTCCTTGTTAAATTGTTTTCGAAAATTACTGATTACATATAAACAACGGATCCGTGATTTCGGATCTATGTGGCGGCACCCTAACACCAGTACCCTATGTAAGTAGCATATTTTTGGCAGGCCGTCTAAAAGCTTATTTCAATTTTAATGCAGTTTAAAGATGTAGAAAGAATACGAATTTACACTATCCCATTTTTTTTAAATTTGTATATTAAGGTAGAAGAAGTAAACGCAAAATACCTAGAAAAGAAATATTCAGCTTATAGTCCTAAAGAAAAAGTAAAGTTAATCACATTGTTATTAGATAAATGAGGTAAAAAAAATATTTATTTATACAGGGTGATTCAAAAGTAAGCGGCATCCTTTCGGGAACGTAATTCTTGCATAAAAATAAGACAAAAAGTTCCTATTAATATGAGTCCGAAAATGCTTCCTAAGAGAGCTACGCCCCTTTGAATAGAACACCTTAAAGAAGATTTTTTCTCTATAACTTTAAACCCTTTTAAAATTAAATTTTGAAAATTGTTGTACGGTATAAACATTTGTAGGTAAATAAGATTCTAAATTCAAAATTTTCTCTAAATTGTTAAATAAAATATTGGTAAAAAGTGTGTTTTTTTTCTAGGGTAATGCAGATTAATTTTCATCAATAAACATTCGTAAACAGTAAGTTTTCAAAGTCGATTTTCGCGTGAATGTTACACCCTATCGAATTAAACTAAGAGTACCTTATTTACGTAAAAAACTCCAGCATTTTATAATTACCAAACAAAATCACAATAACCTAAAGTGTAAAAGAAAAAGGGATATTTTAAAACTTACCCTCCCCCGTATGTGACGTCCCTGAAAAAAATTTTAAAATTTTGAATTTAGAATATTATTTACCTTCAAATGATTATACCGTACAACAATTTTCAAAATTTAATTTTAAAAGGGTTTAAAGTTATAGAGCTCCCTTAGGAAGCATTTTCGGACCCATATTAATAGGAACTTTTTGCCTTATTTTTATGCAAGAATAACGCTCCCAAAAGGATGCCGCTTACTTTTGAATCACCCTGTATAGAATGTTCCACATTTTTAAATTTATTAATATTTTACCCAGTTCCGTTTAGGCTGCCTAAACCGTCGGTCGATTTATCGGAGCAGTGTTATCACAAAAAGTTGTTTTGTATTTTGTTTTTTGCTCGGTGTGGAATCTCGATATTTTGAAGTGATATTTTTAGTGAATTATAATACAGTTGACAATTAACTTTAAATAAATGGAAAGTGGAACATACGGGGAAGGGGGTGACCCTCCAGGAGTACCAAATAATCAATGCAACACCGGTGAGTTCGTTCCATTAGGAAATAACCAAAACAGAATACTACAAAACTTGCAAAAAGCGGTTATGGAACATAAAGAACAAAATAAAAATACCGATACTAATTCTGGAGAGTATATCATTCCATATTATATTGATTTAAATACTCGATATCATTCTAGTGACAGAGGGCCGTATGTTGTTTATGTTGAGTCAAAAACTAAAAATATAGGGAAACTACACGCAATTCGAATTGGTTATTTTTTAAAAAAAGATCAATATATTTACTCTAATAAAACCAGCATTACATCGATAGGTAGAAATAAGATAAAGGTAGAGTTTAATTCTTATGAAGCGGCAAATAAATTAATTAATCATAAAACTTGTATTTTAGAAAACAATCTTATTGCCTATATACCAAAATTCTTTGTTGAAAGAAAAGGTATTGTTAGGGGCGTAGACACTTTTTTTCCGATGAATACCTGCTTGAAGAAATACGGCAAGAATTTCCCAATGCAACATCGGTGTATCGATATACCCGTAAAATAACAACTGATAATAATGTTGAAGTAATTAAAACAGTTCGCAGGCAAATGATTAGTGTTACTTTTAAGGGAACAAACCTACCCAAATATCTCCACATTAATTCAGTCTTATTTGAAGTTGAACCATATGTCCATAGTGTTATTCAATGTAAACAATGCCTTCGTTATGGTCATGTTGACCGTAATTGTAAGGGAAAGAAAAAATGTCAAAAATGCGGTGAATTGCATGATGACTCTAACACTCAGTGTGAGACAAAATGCATTTACTGTAAAACCTACGATCACAATGCAACTTCAAAAAACTGTCCCGAATACCTTACACAAAAAAGAATAAAAATTATAATGGCGGAACAAAATGTTTCTTTTAACGAAGCAAAAAAAATTAATGACAATCCAAATTTTTATAATGTTCTTACACAAAATAGATTTCAACAACTGGAAAATCAAAAAGAATTTCCACCTCTTCCAAACAATAATACAAATATGCATAATTATATTGGTCTAGCTAAACCTAAAAATACTATAAATCGTAATTTACAACGTAGAAATAATAGTCAAATTTTTAGTCAAGATACCAAAAAACGAAAAGGAGAACCCCTAGAAAAGGACAATACCCCTCCCAGACGTCGAGACTCTGTAAATTCGTCAATCCTTCCAAATCCGTATAGAGATGATTTTATAAATCACAAAGATCAACTTATTGAAAAACTTACCTTTTTTACAGCAAATTTAGTAGAACATATTATGAAATCAGACTTAATTGATATGTCTACAATTAATAACGACATCAAAGAAAATATTTCAAAATTTTTAGATAATTCAACGGATTTCACAGAATGAACAACAAAAAACTTTTAATATTACAGTGGAATGCAAGATCTATACTTTCAAACAAACACAGTCTAACCAATTTTATGCTATCAAAAAAAATTGATTTAGCTATAATATCCGAAACTTGGCTAAAACCAACAATTAATATAACTTTTCCAGGCTATGATATTATTCGACAAGATCGACCCAACGGAAAAGGAGGAGTGGCTATTATTATAGCATCTTACCTTAAATACAAATCACTAAACATAGCTCTTAAAAAATCATGTGTTGAAATATGTGGCGTAAAAATTTTGTTTCAAAATACGGAATTAAATGTTTTGTCATTATACAGACCACCTAATTTAGGGATTACTAGCCAAGGTTATAATGAAATATTTAGCCTCTATAGTAATAATCTTATTTGTGGTGACTTCAATGCCCACCACGCATCGTGGGGGTCAAATAAAGAAAACAAGGAGGGAGTTACTTTAGCTGAAGCAATCAATATTTCTAATAGCATTATTTTAAATAGTGGTTGCCCTACCAGGTTGAATATAAATCCCAATTTAAAATCTTGCATCGATATTAGTCTTGCTAGTTCAAATATCAGTCATAAATTTGACTGGAATGTCCATCCAGATACCTTGGGTTCGGACCATTTTCCAATTGTAATGGAATTCGACATAAATCCCGAACGAGATTCTTATATATACCCTGTCAGAAAATGGAATCTTAACTCAGCTAATTGGCATCTGTATGAGAGTAGCATGGAAAATTTAATTTTAAGTTCCCCAACATATAGTGACATAGACAGTAAAGTAGATTACTTTTTAAACTCAATAAATAAGTCAGCAAAATTAGCTTTTAAGGAAAATAAACCTTTTATACCAAAGACACGCCAAAAACCGGTTTGGTGGGATGATGAATGTAATCAGTATATTACTAATAGAAAAAATGCTTTTCATATTTACAAACAAGATCCAACAGAAAGTAATTTTTTGCTATGTAAAAAAAGAATGGCTGAAGCTAAATGCAAATTTAAGGAAAAAGCTCGTTTACATTGGCAGAAATATTGTAACGCATTAAATAGAAACACACCAATAGGAGATATATGGAAAAAAATTAAATCCCTTAAAAATGTAAAATCAAAAACTTCTTACGTAACCAAAGACCTCGCAGAAAAAATACAGGAAAATCTGGCACCGGCTTCTGCAGAAATCGATCCATTAAACGCCTTAATAGAATATGTTCATACTCCATCTGACAGGTTTTTGGAAAGTAAATTTACATTATCTGAATTAGATAGGGCAATAAAAAAAAGAGAAAATACATCTCCAGGCTCTGACGATATCTGCTATCCTATGTTACAGCATTTGGGATTTTTCGCAAAACAATACTTGTTAGAGATATTCAATGACATGTGGATTTTGGGATATGTACCGGATCAATTAAAACATAGTTTGGTTATTTTCATATTAAAACATAATAAGGATTCGACACTTCCTGAAGCTTATAGGCCCATAAGCCTAATGTCATGTATTACCAAAACGTATGAAAGGCTTATCAAGCACAGGTTAGAATTCTGGCTCTATCGCAATAAATTGCTGCCTCCAAAACAATATGGTTTCACCCCTGGGATAGGAACAACAGAAGCAATTACTAACTTAACAACAGATATACAACTGGCTCTTACAGAAAATAAGTGTGTTGGTGTATTATTTGTAGATATCGAAAAGGCGTATGAAAATGTAAATTTAAATATTTTAGCACAAAAAATGTCTTCCTTAGGAATTCCATTATCGATCATAAAAGCAATTCTAGCTTTATATAGTAATAGAAAAGTTTCAATTCGATTAAAAAATAATACACAACTTGCTCCTAGGTATACGTCCCGAGGTATTTGTCAGGGATCAGTTTTATCACCTTTATTGTTTAACTTATACTCTCATGATTTACATCATATATGGGACAACCAGATATCTTGCATTCAATATGCCGATGATATTGCTGTATACTCCATAGAAGACAATAAAGAAAAATCTGTCGTAAAATTAAACCATATCACATATTGCTTAAAAGAATGGTGTTTCAATAACGCATTTACTATCTCTAATACTAAGTCCACAGTAGTATTTTTTACTAGACGTAGAAATAATCATCAAAATAATATTATCCTTAATGGATTAGACTTTCCTGTCTCGAATTGCTTTAAATACTTAGGAATTTATCTAGACTCTAAGCTTTTATGGAGAGAACAAATAAAGCATATCATTAACAAATGTGAAAAAGGTATCAATATCTTAAAACAAGTCTGTTCCGTTCACTGGGGGGCAAATCAAGAAATAGCTTTGCTCTTTTATAGAGCATTTATAAGATCTATCATAGACTACGGTAGCATTCTTTATGGTTCTGCTAGCAACTGTCATCTCGTGAAGCTTGATAGGCTACAATATAAGGCATTAAGAATTTGCTTGGGAGTTATGAAATCCTCGCCCACTATGGCAATTATGGTTGAGAGTCTTGAACCACCTTTATGGTGTAGAAGAGAATATCTCGCCTCCAAGTTCATGCTTAAGCTGCTGTATGCCAAACAAACCCCACTAATAAAAAAGCTTTACCAAATTTTCATACAAAATATGACGAATCCGTATTGGACACGAAAGAACTCTCCACCACTCGCTGTTGCCTATGGGAAAATACAGCAATACAATATTTTAGATACTATGACTCAAGACCACTCAACAATAATATATGATAATAGTTACGGAGCTATGCTGTTGTGTCCAAATGTAAATATTCCCAATTACCCTGCTGAAAACATATCAACAAATCTACAATTTAATGAATACTTATCCAAGTACCCCAAGAACAGTCTGGTTATTTACACAGACGGCTCTAAACAAAGTAATAAGCTTAGCGGAGCATTCTATTGTCCACAATTAAAACAAAGCTACTGTTTTAATTTAAACACTAATCTCAGTATTTTTACTGCAGAGGCAGGAGCAATTTGTCATGCCCTGCAATGGGCCATAAAACAAAAATACCAAAATATAATAATATGTACTGACTCTCAATCAGTCTTACTAAACCTTAAAAATTTTTCACTGAATCAAAGTATTTACCCACACTCTTTTATCATTAAAATATTTAATACTATTTACCAATCACAAAATAAAAATTTTTATTTTTTGTGGACAAAGTCGCATTCCGGGATAACCGGGAACGAAGCCGTTGATAAATTAGCAAAAACATCAAGCTCAAATGAATATGATAATACAATAATCATACAGGATTTCTTACCACTAATAAAACAAAATATTAAAAACAAGTGGAATCAAGAGTGGCAAAAGTATGGATCGGAAACAAATCCCTTTTTATTATAAAATCCATTCTACAATTCCATCCACCCACTGGCATCACCGTAATAACATACCTCGAGGAATTACGAATGTGATAAGCCGTTTAAAGCTTAATCACGGCTGCTTTCCTAGCCACTTGCACAAAATAGGACTAAAAGAAACACCTTTATGTGTGTGTAATGAATATGGCGACTTAAATCATATTTTTTATAACTGTGAAATAAACAAAAATCACACCAATAGCCTAATACATTTCCTCATAAAAAAAAAATTTTTTCTTGCCATTATGGCTACCTGAAATTCTCCAAAGTAGTGACACCGAAATATTCTTGTATTTATGTAAATATCTAAAATCTGTAAATGCAAACATTTAATACGATTACCCTAACCTTTGTTTTTTACCCAATTGTACTATCCTTTTACCTGTGGTCTACCAAGTAATGTGCTTATTTGTAAAGTCGCCCTGATCGACCCCTGGGCGTGAAGTGTGTGACCCTGTCAATATATGTATCCTATTGTCAGTATAAAAGTATTTCCGTGGCCAAAGCACTCGTTTGCAAGGCCAAAAAAAAAAAAAAAAAAAAAAAAAAATATTTTACCAACTGTATAAAAGGCTAAAGGACAAGTTTTAAAATTAGCAAATTAAAAAAATATCTGCTAAATAGAAGTATAAAAAATATTTTATAAAATTCACTGTTAAAGTGAATATCTAGTAGCCATTTAGATAAATTAATTATGGTATTAAAATACCAGCTTACAAGCATACATTATATTTATTAATATCTGGAGGCCAAAACATATTTTCTTCAAACATGCTCGTCCCTAATTTGTAATTTGTAACTAAAACATCTGATAAAAAAGCAGTTTTTTGATTTAACACCGTGTTTATTAAACTGTTTTCTCTTTGATGGTAGATCAGACATTATTCCAGCTCGTGTAGTGCACTAGTAAATACTTGAAACGTACAAAAACCTTTAGGTGAGCAGTGTAAATAATTTCTAAATTTCGATATCTCGTTCCTTTAATTGACTAACTATCCACTCATGTAAAAATCCAACATTTGCATAAACTCCGGGAACATCTTGTTTACCACATCCTATTCCCCATGCGACGATTCCTACTTGATACATAGAGTTAGCAGTGCCTGTGGGACACATTAATGGACTTCCTCCATCACCTAAAAAGTTTTTTTAATATTTAAAATATATAATAGGCCTGTTTGTCATACAGAAATATTTTACACTATTTTACACTTTTTCTACCTACGTAATCCTAAAATACACCTTCCGTAAGAACGCTTACGGTAGTTAAAATAACGAACTATTGTACACAATAATAGTTTTTTTAAAAATCTTTTAATTAGTAATTAAATTTATTTACAAAATGGTTAAAACTGTATTTTACCTTTACATGCATCTTTATTTAGTTCTCCTCCAGCGCACATAAGAGATTCATGAAACTTAAAGTTAAAATTTTTAAGAGCTTTTCTTAGTAGTTCCTCACATTTAGAATGCACCAGGGTAGGAAGCTCCACCTTTTTTAATACTTTGGCAGCTAAAAGAAGAAAAATAAAACTTACCCACAATGTATAAGAATTATTTAATAAGCTAATAGAAAATAGATACTTTAACTCTGAGGGATTATTAGGATCGAGAATTAAAGTGTTTTATTTAAAAATGAACAATTACGATTTGTAAGAGCAATTTTATTATTGATTATGATTCTTGGGTGCCTAAATATGCAAAATTATCTCGAAATCTATGCATTTTTAGTAAAATATGTAAAGAGCTTTTTTGTAGAGAATCAATTTCCTATAGATAACACCTTGTAAAGAAAAAAAGAAACATTTTTGTTGCAAAATAAATGCAAAACAGAAATTAAAAAAATTTAAAAATATTTTTTTTCTTTGATTGATTTGATCTGATTAGATTTTCGTCTACAACTTTTTTCTAAGGCAAGATAGGTATAGGCTGCTTTAAAAAAAAAGAAAGCTGACAAAGCTTTTAAAATGAACGTACCAAAAAGTATTTTTTATTGAAATTTGACATTTATTTAATTTTTTAAATTTTAAAGGTTTTCATAAATTTTTGCCGATTTTTCTTATGTATCAATTCGTTTTATTTTTTATGAAAAAAAGTATGTTTATTTAAAAAAGTTGTTTTTGCTTTTTTAATAATAAAACAAAGTTTATTTTCAAATTTTTAATACAGCAATGGAAAAGAATTAAATTAAATCCACTTAAATGAGGTTGAAAGTCTACAAAAAATTAACGAATATCTATTTCTACTAGCTAACCAGTAAAAGTCCAAAACGCTCTCAAGCAAATTGTGAATGCAAGGAATCTGGTATGGAATGTTGAGTTGATGGGGAAGAGTTTAATGTTTGGGGAATGTTGGGCGTAAGTCTAGTCATTGCGTGGGTGGCTACAAGTTCGAATGCAGTATTAAATATGTCAGTAAGGCAATTGACCAATAATCAGGCAAATGCATCCTCCTGACTTTGGGGGTGATTTTGAGGGTGTTGGGGGTTATCGGGTTTTGTGCCCATTGTGCCTTTTGATTAGCGTGTTGAGAACTGCCATTTTGTAAAGTTTGACAAAAATTTGTCGAAACCCATTTTCCGTAAGAATTGTGCGGGCTTCTTTAGCAGCTACTTACTTCCATCTGTAGTTGGAGTTCGCCTCATCCAGCAACTAAACATCTTTTATTTTCATAGGATATGTTTGGATTTATACATAAAGTGTTTAATTGGGGCGTGCTTGAAACGTTGTAGGGTTCTTCCAAAATTAAAAGTGCGACGTCGTTATATAACATTCCTGAATTATATTCTGGATGTTTTATAATTTCCTTAATATTTCTTTCGTGACTCGGTTTATCTCCTATTTGGCTGAGTTCAATCTGTCCATTGGCTATGACTTTTAAGCTATTCGCCATTGCACTAAAATCAAAAATATTTTTTAATATTAGGTTTTGTTATTAATGCAGTTGTTATAACATAAAATCTCCTTGTCAAAGTAAGATATCTCTTTAAAAAAATATATAAATTTTGGGGACACATTTTAAAAATATTAAAGTATTTTTGCGGACTTTAAAAATATGTGTTTAGCTTATAGATAGAAAGATAAGAAAGTTGGAATTATTTAATTTAGGTTAATAATTTATTTAAAAATGAATTACCTTAGTTTTTGTATATTTCGACGACCATTGTAAAGTGAGCTAACTTTTCTATTCTATTTTACAATACTATAAAAGACGATAGAAGTCTTTACGAAAGGCAAGATTAAATCGACTTTCGAATGTTTTAGTTGATGACATTGACGACTAAATAGTTAGCTTAGTTACGTTGCATTGTTGTTACTATGGAAATTTTAATAAACCTAATTGTTAATAAAAATTTGTTTTTATACGAGGTGTCACGAAACATACGGTGTCAAAAGCGGAAGAAAATGCACGAGGATGCCGAAGTGGTAAGGAAGAATATTTGACTGTCTGTTGGGACCAGACAGCAAATAGCAGTAATGGAAGATTCAAGTACATTAATGAAGCAAACGATGTAAGATCTAAAGATAGAAATAAAGACCAATCAAGAAGAAATGAAGAGGTTAAAAAGAAGTGAAGAAAAGTCAAGAAGAAATGCAAACCAGCCAAGAATCCATACAAAAAATAAAAAAGAAATAAAGGTCAATCAGGAGGATATAAAAAAAAAGTAAAAAAGAAATGAAGGGAAGTCAAGAAGAAATACGACAACAAATAGAGAAAATTCAAAAAGACATTAAAATAAGCCAAGCAGAAACAAAACAAGAGATAAAAAAAAAGATGACAAAGATCCGAGAAAGCCTAAAGGGAAAATTTTGCCAAAGTCAAGATGCGATGAGAAAATAACGTTTGCTTAAGTTAAAACTTTTCAAAGAAAATGTTAAAAAAAAGAAATACTGTAAACCGAACAGTTAGTTGAAAGTCAAGTGTAGCAAGTCCAAGGCCAAATACAACAGGATGTACAAAAATTACAGCGACAAGTTAAAAATATAGCTACTTAGGGTTTGATGGCAAGTAATCCTGGGTTACCTATCTCCGACAATTTGAAGCTGCTGTCAACGGTAATAAATAAAGTAACAGGAACGCGTGTCCTAATACTATAGTATGGAGGTTTTACGAACCGTTCCCGAGGAAAAGCAATATGACTATGAATCAATCTTAAATTTTCTGGAAATAAGATATGGCGAAACACACTTGCAGAAAGTTTATAAGGCGCGAATTTAAGGACTCAGTAAGAAAAACAACGAAAGCGTCTAGGATTACTAAGCCGATATTGTACGGCTAATTAATCTGATATATCCAGCCTACCCGAAAAAATAAAGCAAGAACTAGTCACAGGCAGTTTTATTGAGGGTCTATGTGATCCGGATATGACCAAGTGTTAAAAATGTCTAGACTTAAAAAAATATCTGAAGCTCTTGTCTATGCACTTTAATTCGAAACAGCTAACCGAACGTATTGGAGTCAGGCAAGATTTTGAAGAATTACTTTGTACTTGAGGACGGTAACTTCGTTCATAGATAACAAACCAGTCAAGACAGCAATAGGATCTTTTAACGAAGAAACGGCATTCTTTGCTAGACGTTTGGTAAAGAGTAATAATATATCCGGAAATAGACTGGAAGACTCCCAGTTTAAGGAATGAAAGTGCTACCAAGGCATTTTTTGAAGTTGATAATCTCAGAAAATAGAGTACCACGGCTACAAAACCATGGCTCCAGCTGGTAGTGCCTGGAAATATGTGCGGTCGAGAATGTGAGATTGTACTGGATACTAGTTTCACACATACAATCGTAATGCCGAACATCGTAGCCCATTGCAAAATATTCCGTCCTGGAAAAAATTACATTTTAGAAACGGCTAATAAGAAGTCATACCAATTAAAGGAATACATAAAGATAGAATAACCTTGAGGACAACAACCTTTATACACATTATGTTTGTTGCTGATATAATGGAGGAAGTTATCCTTGGCCTTAACATTATAATAATTCAGAAATTTTCCTTGACCTTCCACAACGGATACTGCAAACTAATAATGAGAAGATTGTAATGAGACATTCACCAAGCAATGAAGCATCAATTTGAGAGGTTGTACTTGCAGAAGATGTCATACTATCGCCAAATTCAAAAAGCATAATTCAAGCTAAGTTTGAAAAATGGTAAAATCGTATTAGCCAAACCAATTTAGAATAGTCTCGCTAAAATAATTTTACCAGCAAAAACTTTGACGCAAAACAAAGAAAACAGGTTATAAAGGGTGACAAAATCGGTATATGTCACCTGCTAACATGATAGTTACCGAGAAAATTACTTCTCCCACCCACCCTAAATAAACTGCCCGATGTCCTGCAAGACCTGTTGATTTCATCAAAGCCCCACTAAATCCAGTTCAGGTCACGAAGCTACAGAACTTTTGAGAAGAAATCAAGACGTTTCTCCGAAAATGATTTGAGAAAAACTAGTAGTTAAACATCGAATTAATCCCAGTGACGCAGCGCAGCGCCAATAAAGCAACTACCACGACGAATTCCTTTGGCTAAGAGGGATGAAGTTAAGAAGTTAATTGGAAGCATGCAGAACCAAGGCATTATAGAGCCATCCCCGAGTTTATGATTATCTCCAGTAGTTCTAATTGAAAAGAAACAATGCTCCATCAGATTTTTGTTGACTTCAGAAGACTTAATGACGTCACGAAGAAGGACAGCTTTTCACTCTCAAAAATTGACGATACCCTAGATACGTTGACGGGGTTAAAATGGTTTTCATAATTAGGCCTAAAAAGTGGTTATTGGCATGTAGAAATTTAGCTAAAAGATAAGGAAAACTCTGCTTTCTCAACTGGAATAGATTTTGGCAATTTAATGGTATGCCATTTGGCAATGGCCTGTTATTTTTGAAAGTTGATTTGATAGAATTGACATAAGGAGGACTAATTTAAAAAACATGCCTAGTAGACCTAGATAACATTATAATTATTGGTAAAACATTTAACGACCACTGGAAGAATGTCGGACAGTTTTTTAGAAGCTAAGAACCACCCAGCTAAAACTAAGACCAAAGAAGTCCCACCTTTTTTAATAAAAAAGTGACCTTGGAGATATTATTACCAAAGAGGAAGAAAACAACAGATCCGGAGAAGACAGAAGTTCTCCAAAACGGGACTACACCGAAAAACAAGCATGAAATTAGAAGCTTCTTGGGACTGTGCACTTAGTAAGGAATATTTATACATAGGTTTACTGATATTTCGAGACCATTACATCGACGTACTGATAAGACCAAAAGTTGAGTGGACTGAAGATTGCAAACAAGTCTTTATACAACTTTATACTCCACATTGTTTAAAGACTCAATTGTAATA
>JAHBCN010017720.1:0-17906 GCA_019359885.1 Listronotus oregonensis
ACCGATAATCGGCAACAACTGTCAATATACGATGTCATACAGTATTGGGCTCCTTTTTTGTATAATTTTTTAATTTCCGAACTTTTGATGTCATTTAATTTTAACTAGCTTATAACGTGATTTAATGAGATTAGGGTTTACAATTGCCACGGCAACAGATAAACAATCCGGATTTTGAACAAACATTCAAAGAACAACTTTGTTTTTTGATTTCGGAAAGTACAGGGGTCCATTTTCATCTTTAAGGTTTTCTCGTAATTGTAGTGCTATCAAAAAAAATTATTTATTTTTCATCACTATACGGAATCAAAAAAGTCCGAACTGAAGACCTAAAGTACCCAAACTTAAATAAATCTGACAATTTTATTTTGGCGCAATTCTTGGGTCTTCAGGTTGTAGCGAAAAAAGTTTATACATTCCGACGTGGGAACCCCTGAAAATGGCCCCCAAAGTCCAAAAATAGTTTCCCCAATATCTGCCAAAATATGCGAAATAGGAATTTTTGTTCAGACAAAAAATGAAGATCACCTCGAAATCTACAAAAATGTCCCTACCATTTTTTTCCAACACCAATTTTTTTTGCAAAAACGGTCGTCGAAAAATTAATAACATTCCACCCTGGATAGATGTGGTAGTAGTAGTATTCTTACTAAAAAATGCAGATGGCAAAACAATTTTTTATCAAAAGCAAAGAAAAGATGTGAAGAAATTTTCTGGGATCATTGACACTTGCTAAGGTCTCATTATAAAAAAATGTTAATAACAAACCATTTTTCAAAAAATATCAATAAATTAATGGGATACTCTTAAAATATTGTGAAAAAAAACTTTGACCGCTTTTTCAATATACCGAACTCATATGCAATGGGAGGTATGGATTTTTCCTCGATCTTGAATGATTAAAAAATGTACATTATTGCCCGAGTAATGGAACAATTCGTCCCCCGCTTATAAGTGAATCCATGAAGATAGCGTAGATGTAAACATCGATGGCAACATCGAAACCTGACCATCGATGGTAACGATATATCGAACATACAACATCGATGTTTTTCTAACATCGATGGTACGATGCGATGGTTCGTTCATGGTCTATTAGCATTATTAGCAATAAAGCTACCAATATTACTAAAGACAGCTTTATTTATTTAAAATATACAAGAAATAATACATGTTTTTAAACTAAAACGAAACTCTTAGTAAAAAAGATAATTAAAACTGAAAACATTATTTTATATAAAAAAAATATGGATACAAAAAGAAAAAATTTAATGCTTCGTAAAAAAATTAATTTTTATAATAATTTTCCCTTTATCCTGTTTCGCTGCTCAGTTACTATTTGCCTTGCTTTTGAAAACAGACGTTCTGATGGAACGAAAGTTGCAATAACAGACAAAAACTTCGGTGCAATTGTGGCTAGAGTATGTATAAATAAAGTTCGCTTTAAAAGCAGTTTTAAACGTATGTTTAAAATTTTTGTACGTTTTTTTAAATACTTCTTGAATCTTATATAACATTTAATTATTATTTATTTATAAATAAATTGGCAAAAACGTTTATGTGTTCACCAAACTTTACATAACAAAGAAAGACACATCATAAAAAATTTTAGTATATCCTTAAGATTATTTTTTTTAAAAGATTGTTCCTTTTTTACCTTTGCAAAAATATCGATGTCAGAAGGCAACATCGAGTATCATCGATGTTTTCGATACCCAACCATCGATGGCAAAACATCGATCATCGATCAACCAACCATCGATGTTTTTAGACCATCGATAAACATCGCGCATCCCTAAGATAGCGGCATTCTAGCGGTAGAGCCCGAGAATAGCCACCATGGTGGCTATTCTCGGGTAGAGTGACGGCTGAAATGAGGGGACTTTTGGGTCCCGTTATCTCGAAAACTATCGATTTTTCGAAAAAAATTATAAGGACCATTTTTGTAGATTACAAGGCGATCTTAATTTTTTGTCTAAACAAAATTCTCCAATTCGCATATTTTGGCAGATATTAGCGGGAAACCCATTTGTCGGGCCTTGAGGGCCATTTTAGCCCTTTCCACCTGTTAATGTTGATAAACTTTTTTCGGTCGAAAGCATCCCTAAGACCTAAAATTGCGCCACAAGGAAAAACTGTACAATTTATGTACGCTTTCCTTCATTTATTGACTAAAATGGTACAACAAAACTTAAAAACTATAAAAATTATACATGTCATTAATAAAATAAAATAAAAGAACATATACATACGATTTAAAATTAAAAACAACCAACTATTGCTCTCTTAAAACTAAGTAAACTTACAGAAAATAATTCAGTCTCGATATAATTGTCATTATAATTTTTTAAAACTGTTTATCGGTAGGATGGAGATTCGGAAAGTCTATTCAACACGTTCACACATGTATCAACGTGTTAATTTTGTTGATCTTAAAATAAACCAACAATATTTTTTTCTCGAAAACTGGTACAACTTCAACTTCACATAAAAATAATTGTTTTTTTCTTACAGGTAGAGGAGAATTCGTCACAGGCATCGACAACGAAGGCATAGATTTCTCCCAACTAGAAGACTTCATCAACAGCGATGGCAGCACCAATCAAAACTTTACCTTCGGGGACACCTTGACAGCGGTGCCTCCTGGAGGCAAGCTACTAAATGTTATAGTCGAAAATAAAAGAAACAATAATGGGTAAGTAGCAATAAGTTTACTGTCGTTGGTATACGACCAAACCTGCTGAAACCAACTTTCTTCTTTTGCTCCCAGATGAGCTGTAGGTATTCCGTCCTTTCTCTACAGTTATCTACAGCTTCTACTTGTGTTTTCAGACATTCGTTACCGGAAAGTCCCCCTGATTCAAGTTCCGAACACCCCTACAGCCCCCAGGATGGGTGCGAAGCCCCCTTGAGTGCCTCGGACAATATATACACGAACTTGGGACCGAATATTTACAAACAAGGCATTCTTAACCCCATCTTAACAGACAATTTAATATTGGGGTCGCATATAGTTGTAGCGGACCAGAATAGTGAAGGGTTGGTTGATGGAGGTATTCTGCAGGTAATCTATCACTTGCAATATTGACTATGGTTTTAAATAGAGACCAAATTCGTAAGAATGGTTTTGGGTGTGTATAAAAAAATTGAAAGTGTGATAAAATTTTGATTTGCGTTTTTTAGAACGTAGTAGATTGGTCATTACTTTAAAAATTTTAAATTATCTTTAAACTATACATTTTTAGGAAAAATATAAAAATGCCTTTAGTAAAAAATAAAAATTCCTATCTAAATAGCACGTTCTAAAGTTAAAGATTAAATGTGCCGCAAAATAAATGCAAAAAACGATTGAAAAACTAACAAAAACTACACTGCTCAAAAAAATTAACGGAACACTTTTTAATAAACTTGTAAAATATTAGCTTGGTGTTTTTACAAAAAAAGTTAGATAGCTTAAATTAAAAGTCTTGTAAAAATACATAATTTATGTTAGATAAAATTTCTTGTAGCGTTTATAGTTTCTGAGATATTAACGTTTCAAATTTTAAAAATAATCGGTAATATCTCAAAATCTAGAAGAGATACAAAAAAATTTATGGAACAAAAAATACAGCTTTCTAAATTGACTATATAAAAAGTTGGAGAAATATTTTTGATGGGATGATTAATAAAGGAGATATATTATATATTTGACACTTTGTTTTTTGTACAGTGACGGCCATTAAATCTTGGACAAAAAAAATTGTCAAATTTTGACTTCTCTGCCAATTTTTGTAAATCGCACTTTTTTACCTTGTTTTACTTTTAATTACTATAAATAAAGCAATCGATAAAAGAAAATATTTATATTTTATAAAAACTAACAATATAATAAAATAATTACCAATTTAACAAATTCAAACAAAATTAAATATCCTTCCAAACAAATTAAATATGTTTTTGGGGCTCCGTTTTTTCTAAGATAGAGTTTAGCCTTCCAGGCATCGAATGGATCAAAACCTGGGCGTAGTTTGGATTTCCTCGTAACTCATTCCACTCCTCTAAAATTTTATCCGTAAGTTCGTTTACATTTTGCGACCTAAACTCATTTTCCCTATTTATATTTTTAACTAATAAGCCCCAAATATTTTTCATAGCATTTAAATCCGGACTACGTGCGGGCCACAGTAAAACCCTGATACGCTGTTCTTCCATCCATTCATCGACTTGCCGGGCCGTATGAACGGGACACTTATCTTGCTGAAAGATAAAATTTTTGTCCGGAAATCAATCCAGTACAGAAGGAAGCATGATATTCTGTAGTAGATCTATATATACCTCCGCATTGAACCTTCCTTCGATAAAATAACATACACCAAGTCATTGTGCACTCAGCCACCCCAAAACATTTACCTGATGTAACTAACTACAGAGGCATTTCGATCATTTCTACGATTCCAAAATTATTCGAAGACATCATTACGGATGAACTATTCTCCACCTATAAAGATTATATTTCTCCTTTACAACACGGTTTTTATAGTGGTCGCTCTACGGCAACCAATCTCGCTATATTCCAGAACTATCTTTTTTCTTCAGTTGAGGCTGGTCGCCAGGTTGACGCTATCTATACAGATTTGTCCAGGGCCTTTGACAGTGTGTGTCATGAATTGCTTCTGAGAAAGCTTTCTGATATCGGTATTTCGGGGAGTTACTTAAAGTGGCTCGGTTCCTACTTAGATCACCGTTATCAACGTGTTGTTGTGCTAAACTCGATATCTCGAGACATAGCAGTGACGTCGGGGGTGCCTCAGGGCTCCCACATCGGTCCTGTACTGTTTCTGTTGTTCATCAACGATGTCACGTCTTGCTTTACAAATAGTAACTGCTTGTTATTTGCAGATGATTTAAAATTCTTCACCTCCTGCCGATAGTTATGCTTTACAATCCGATTTAAATCGATTTATAAAATGGTGTGAAGCGAATTCTCTTTCCCTTAATATTGCGAAATGTACTACTATCCATTTCACAAAATCTCTTGCACCCACCCATAATGTCTATAAAATTGGTGACTCAATCCTGAAAACTTCTTCTACAGTGAATGACTTGGGTGTAATTTTTGACGAAGGCTTATCGTTTAACCTTCATATCGACACAATCGTATGCAGAGCATTCAGAATGTTGGGCTTCATTAAGAGAAATTCCCGACACTTCACCTGCACGAAGGCCATTATGTCACTGTATAACTGCTTGGTACGTAGTGTACTCGAATATTGCTCAGTTATCTGGCAGCCCCGTTATGTTTGCCATATCGATAGGATTGAAAGAGTACAACATAAATTCATTAAATATTTGTTATTTAAATATCGTTTTCCTATCAAGACGTCTGCTATGAAACTAGATTGCTGCTGTGTGGTATGCAGACGCTGGAGAATAGACGTAGACAAGTTCTCCTCTTGTTTCTTTATAAACTGGTTAATGGGATAATTCACTGTAGTGATCTGCTGAGTATGGTGGATTTCTTGGTCCCCAGGCGTCGAACTCGTCACACCTCCCTCTTCTTCGTGAAAGGACATAGGACCAATTATGGTCAAAACACGTTTATTGACCGCATGTGTCAAAATTATAACAAATTTTATTACAATTGTGACATCTTCAATATTGGTCTGTATTCTCTTAAGAGATGGCTAAGGTTTGGCGACGTCTGATTTAAGATTAAATTTTTAAACCCTTAATCGAGTATTTACTTAAATGGGACTGCTGTGATTGTGTGTTGATATGTATTGTTTGAGTTTCCTGCTATGTGAAACTTTATCTTCTTGTAGTAGTATGTAGTGCAGTTACATGTATTGTAAGCTTTTTTATTTTGTATGTATTTTTAGGTTTTTTATGTTTTGTATGTTATTTCTTTTTATATTAATTTTTGTACCATATTGTATGTACTATGTCATAAATAAATTCTCACTATTTGTCGCTTTGGTATATTTAATCAATCGTGTTCCACATACCTGAGATCCCATTGTAGCACGACTGAAACACTTTGTCATCGGGAAATTATATTTTCCCAAAAATCGAGTTCTGGGTGCAGCGCAATTCGAATATTTGCCTTATTCTTCGGCGTGCCGTTCTAACCAATGCTGGGAAATTGCTTTCCGTTTTTGCTGTAATTACAGATTTAAATGGTGGTTTTTCAAACCATTAACTAAGTTATTGTCTTGTTCTTGATTCGATAGTTTGGGGCGACCACTTCCAGCTCTTCTCTCAAAGGTGTGTTTCCTGCCATTTTTTTAAACAAAATGAATAGTACTCTTTGGGATTTTAAGCTCTTCCGCCACATATTTTTCTGGCCAACCTCTCTGCTCAATATAATGAATAATTAATACTTTTTGATCCAAAGTTAAGTCTGGCATTTTAAAAAATATTTTTAGGCAGACAACGGACACCTGTTTCTTTATTAGGTTTTTCAACAGGTATTTATATTTATACCTAAAGTCCAAAATTTCTGTCAGTGACTCATTTAATACCGGCCACCCAACCGACGAAGCGGCTAAATAAAAATCTAACACTAGTAAATGATTTTTAAGCCTATGATATACTTTTCCGCTCAAATAACAGTGAACCGGCCAAAAGTTTTATCGCCACGTTGTCATAATTCGCAAGAATATATCACCAGCCAGCGATCGCACTTAAAATAGCACGCCATTATGTATTGAAATCATTGTTATCGAGAAGACAATAAAAATGGCAACACACATTCCTTAGTTTGCAACTTGAAGAGACTTGAAAATAAGCGTATCGACAGGGTTTTCGTGCTGTTCGATTATTTTATTTAGTTATTATTGATTATGGACAGATTTTGTAAGTTTAAATTTTAATTGCTATACAGGGTATTTTCTAAATATTATAAATTTCTAATAATTGTAGTATATAGATATTGTTTTGTGCCAATTTTATAATAGTTTATCTTATTTAGTGTATATAATTGTATATAAAGATTTAGTGTTGTTAAGTGCTTTTAATTCTGTAAATTATGAATATTAACCAACCTTTAACTAGTTATCCGCCTACAAAAAAACTCAGTTAACGTTAAAAGAACGAATAATGGTTAAAAATGTTTACCATGGGATTCGGGAACGAAATCCAGAACTAACCACTTTGAATGCTGCAGAGATATGTGCAACTTTAACAAAAGTTTTTCGCGTACGGTATTCAGAGTTTTAAAAGGCAAAAAAATCAATATTAGTAATTATTCGGATACTGGAAAATGCGATTTTTTCGCTATTTTTTTGCACACTTTTTACTTTTCGATTGTTAAACATGGATCAGAAGCTGTTTTTTTAGCTGCCTCTTATAGTATTTAAAAAAATAATAATTGAATTGTTTAATTCCATTTTACGACATATTCCTTTAAATTCTGTCATTTGCGCGAAAACATATTTAAAAAACTCATACTATGTTAATATTAAAAAAAACACTTAAAAAGTAAGGAAAAAACCTTAATTTTCAATAAAAAGTAGGTAAAACGTTTACGTCCGAATTCAACTCGAAATTCTAAAAACCTTGCTTCGCTCGACCCGCAATGTTTGATCAAAAATATTCTCGATATGGAAATCCTAAATATGGAACACGAAAGACCCGAAATAGTTATTGGATTCTACAAGCTGATGATCTCGGAGCTTTCGTGTTCCTTATATAGTGGATATTTTTGATGAAGCAAATTGCAAGATCGGTGGTGAATTGGCAAGTCGGTGTAACTTGGATTGTCTATCGTTCTGCTTTTACATCTTTTTTAATTTATGTTAAGACTAAAATTTTATTATTTTTTTCATGTAGCAAAATAAAATCAGAGAAGGTAAAATTAAATAAAAAATGTTTTTTTTTTTGGAAAAACGTTGAAAAATCGCCAAAAAACTCAAATTTGTGTTCTATGACCTCAAAATAGGAGGTGTGCAAAATTAAGCAAAAAAATTACATTTTTCATTAATCCGAATAATACCAAAATAATATAGGCTTGTTACTAATTTAAAGGGTTGATGAAAATGTGAGAAAATAACTTTTGCTTGTAAAAAATATTTTCATGTTTTGACGAAATTTTATCATTTATTTTCTAAAATGCATACGCCACTGGAATTGATTCCCCTGACCCCACACAACCCGGGGCACTCTAAAAGCGAGCGATGCGTCATTGACAGAAATTTTGGACTTGAAGTATAGTAGAAGGTGGCATAAGCCTATTTTACGACAGGGAAAAAGAATTGCCCAAGATTTAATGGCCGTTACTGTACCTTTTTTAATTTGTAAGTTTTTTCTAAGGAATAAATGATTAGTCAAATGACATATTCCTTAAATAATTGTGAGAATTTCTTTTAAACCTTTTGTTTTTAGGACAGTAGACTTTTAGTAACACCAGATGTACGAAATAGTAACAATATTTTGGGAAATAGACTGCTTCAAGATGGTCTATCGACGGACCACGGCATCATCCTGGCTGAAAATGTATCAGGTAAACAGGCTTAGCTCTAATATACAGGATTGTCGAACAAGTACTGACCTTATTTGTAACTTGTCACACTTGTTTGAGTGTTAGAAAAACCGTCAAAAAATGCATTTTTATTTATTTTAGCTTATAACTTATAAATAGGATTCCCATTAAGAAAATATGTTAATTTTATGTCGTTTTTTTGTTGTTAGATAACAACAGACAAATTCTTCTTCCAAACGTCCAATCCGAACCGAATTCAAACTTTAACAGGACCCTGTACGAACAAAAGGACTTCTCCGACGAAAAACATATGGTTCACTTGGGCTTCGCTTCCAATATGGAAAGCATACCGAGGGGAAATCTCGAAAACGGGATGAGTCTGGAGAACAATCTCGAAAATATCCCGAGTGTTTATACGAATCTACAGAGCGCGCCCAAAAAGAGAAAGTTGAGTCAGGAGAGTACTATGGTCAAAAGTGAGCCAGGTAATCTACAGGGTAATTATCAACGAGGTTACAAAAGAACTAGAGGGAACGCAGGCTCTGAAAAACGGCAGGCGAAATGTCATTTCGGCCATATTGGTAACTCCCGGCAGTCCGAGGCGGTTTTAGTTGTATTTTCTTTTATTTTTTATATATGTGAGAAGTTTTTGGAGTGGTTTAAAGACATTTTATAATTTTGAACAATAATAAAGAAGTGTTTAGTTCCAGGTTGTAAAAATTTGGTAGATAAGAAGGAGAATTTGTATGGAAAAACATTTCACAGGTGTGTATTCAACAATAATTTTATTTAACTATGATTCATGTTGTTTAAAATTAGAATATGCTTTTAATTTAAATCGTTTATTTGTTAATATATTAAACATATAAGTTGGGTTACAAAGAGAAAAATAAGCGGCTACGGTACATTCAACCTTTTCCTATATATTTGTGTTGAAAATTTGAATAAATAGCAAAATTAATGCAGATTAATAAGGGTAAACTGAATTAGAAATCACTCAGTAATGAAATCTAAATTAAAATTTAGGTTGACTTTGTTTTGGCCAATAGTAGCACCTTAGGTAGCTCAAATTAATTAGTTTTAAGTTAATTTATTTTCATAATGCCAGCTTATTTTTTTTGTTTCTGTTCTTATCTCTTTAAAAAATTCTTAGATAAACTTGATCCTTTCAACAGACTAAAATGTATTCTGCTATTAACCAATTAGAAAAAAAAAATCTCTTTGACTTCGATATAACAAATTACGTGTAACATATCACAATTCTAGTGGCAATAATGGTAATTTGGTTTTATTTTGGTATGCCAGTTTTATAACCAATCTTACGAGATGCTTATGATTATTGCTTTTTTGGTTTGAAGAATAAAATTAAATTAATACTTTTTATTTAACAGAATACCCAAAAATGAGACCAGAAGATCAGCATGGTTAGAGGCAATGGGACTTACAAACTTAGCAGTTAGTAGACACACTGTTGTTTGTTCCGATCATTTTTCTAAGGACTGTTTTGACAGAACATCTATATGTGGCTTAGTTCAGCTAAGAGACAATGTTATCCCCAATCTATTTATTGATAAAATTGTCTATAATTATAGTATGGACTTCCAGGCTATGAGGGTCAGATAACATGCCGTATAAAAGTAATCAGATTTTTGTTGTTTTGTTAAATTTTTGGAAAAGAACTTAAATAAGATTTTAACGTTTCGTCTTCAAGGCCCTATCATCAAATGTTTTTATAAAAAAAGAATTTTTTATTACACATTTTAAAACATTATGCCCTAAATTAAAACTAATAAAAAATGTCTTTGGTTAATTATAAATAGAATAAATTTAATTGATTATTTTTAAAAACTACAGGGATGTAATAATTTTCTCAACGGCATTTTATCAAGCTTTTAATAACCTGAAACTTTGCTCATTTTATTCTTTTTGTTTTTTATATACACTGTATAATTTATAAATACTGTTAAATAAATTAAGAACACATTAGAATGTCTTTTATTTGGTTAAATTATTATCTAATAAAAACATCTCTTGTATTTGTTTTATTTTTAAGCACGGAAGACACAATGACTTTTTTAAGAGAAAATTTGTAGAATTTCTTAAAATATTTTTTTTTATAACATTATTGAATTGTCTGTGTAGAAATAACAAACTGCATACAATTTTAACAGGAATTTTTGAAGGCAAAATTTGTATGCTGTTTGTACAAGTCATGCTGCATTTATTTAATTATAAAAAAAATAATTCGCAAAAATTTTCTTTTTAACTTTTTTAAAGAACAGTTAAGGACTTCTTTTCATTAAATTAGTTAAATACATCAAGCCTTCTCCCTTTTGTGGATGAATTCGGTTCGCATATGGTTGACTACGAAACAAAAAAAAGATTTTTTTTTGAAAATGCCTTAATTTTTTTAATAATATGCCGAAGCGCTCCTTGGATGGTATCTTATCTTGCACAAAGATTTTATTTGGCTATATTTCAATTCTTTCTTGCTTATTTTCAGTGATATGGGGGATACCCTTGTGGATACTCTGATGATATGTTTACTAATTTATAAAATTTTAATAATATTTTTTTACCAAAATAACAAACTGTTTAACTTATTTTATAAAATAGGTAGTTTCTTTAGTTTTTCATTTTATATCATAACTTAACGATCAGTTAGGTATTTATATACATATTTGCAAAATTTATACCATTTTTTACAATATATAAATATATATTTATCCCAAACACTTCTAATTTATTTTTGTAATCGTTTATAGTACACCTACAAAGGATTGCAAAAATAACACAAAAGTGCTGAATACGCCTCTGTCGAGTCAGCCATATTGGAGTCTCTTTGTTTACTCCAAAGTTTTAACGTGTATAACATTGGTTGCGTTCTCTCTAGTTCCTTTTCTAACCTCGTTGGTAATTATATAAACATGGGGTTCCATTGCTTTTTGGCCATAAAAAATCGAAAAGTTGGCATATTGAAGAGTTTTTTAAAAATTATTTGACTCTTCATCGGATTTATGATAAAAATTGTTTAATCGAAAACAACCGTATTTATGATTTTTGCAATTGAAAATTTAAAAATTAAAAATTTTTACTTTTGATCTCAAATTTTAGGGTTATCCGACAATATTTTGCAATATTTATTTCTTTTTTCTTGTTGCGCATCAAAAGACGAAACAATTTTTTTAAAATTTTGATAACTCAGTTTTTACGATTTTTACAATATTTTAAAAAATCAACAATTTTAATTTCGATGACAAGTAGAAAATTATAGTTATTAAGGTATCAAGGGTATTATAAGGATAATAACGCTTGAGGTCGATGGTGTGTTTCCCGAGGGCCTTTGGTCCGAGGGATATACGTTGACCGAATGCGTTATTATCCTTAATACCCGTGGTGCCTTCAACGTTTAATGTCCGACTAAATATTCTTTATATGAGAAAAATTTGAATGAATTTTGAATGTATTAGTTTAAAGCAAATCAAGTACTAGCAGTGACAGCTGCTAAAGCTGAGCATGCGCTTGTGCCAGAAAAAACTAGGCGTATTTTTAAATAATACTTAGTTTGTTGAATTTAGATAGATTAAAATTTTTATTTCAGAAAAAACATACTGCTGGTATGCTAAAAAAAAATAGATACCATCATTAAGAGTCACTACATACTTAATATTACCATCTCAAAGGGTTTCCGAAAAATTAATTAAATTATTTTTCCTTAAATTTTAACACCTTGTATTTTTTTATAAGACACTCTGACCTCTTTTTATTTTATGTAGAACACTGTTCAACGTCTCAACTGAGCCCTTCAGATCAATTCTCAGCTTCCATAGAAGAAGAGTACGCTTCTTCTGAGGCCTGCCTTTCTGAGTCTCAGTATCAGTGCATCAGATTCAGCGCGTTCCAGCAGTCGAACTGGCACACGCTTGCGATCAGAACCTCACCGAATTGTAAGTATTTTTGATCTTTCTGTTTGTTCAAACGTGCTTTTTTAAAGTAATAGTCAGTGATCATATGTTATAAAAATGTTCTTTTTTGCTGGGTTAAATGGTGTAGGGGTCAAAATGTTACCTTAGGGTATTCGACGTAACAAAAAAAAATCCATTTTTTCCTAACTTTTTTAACCACTCTGTATATTATTTTTTTTAGATCTACTCCACATTACCGGGTCGACGCTGACAAAGGATTTAATTTTTCAAATGCAGACGATGCCTTCGTTTGCCAGAAAAAAAATCATTTCCAGGTAAAAAATATTGAAAAATTATTCTTTTACATTTTAGTACGTAATTTCTTCACGTAAAAATTGCGTACTATAAGTAAGAACCATACAATAAATTTAAGAGTTATACCAATATTTTTTAAAAATTAGGTCCGGTTTGAACAATAAAATACATACTTATTCTTGCTAAATTTTTTATTTTCTTAGGTTACTTGTCATGTTCAGCTGCTAGGCGACGCCCAGTTCGTGAAGACGCCCGACGGATTCCAGAAGATATCCAGTTTCCATCTCCATTTTTATGGAGTGAAGCACGACTGCCCCACGCAGACCATTAGGGTGGAGCAGAGCCAGAGTGACCGGAGCAAAAAGCCCTTTCATCCAGTTTTGTAAGAGACATGTCTAGTTATATTTTTTAAAAAATGTTGTACCGGTATTATAATATTTAATATAATAGTTTTTTGTATTAAATAACACAATTCTTGCAGAAGAACCCGATTACGAAATACCAGAAATTTTGTATAAAAAACAACTTTTGACCATCAATGAAATGTAACACTTTTTTCAGGCATAATTGAGATATTTTTTTCAGGATTGAATTGGTCAATTCTCAAGTAACCAAAGTGACGGTCGGACGGCTGCATTTTAGCGAAACCACTTCGAATAATATGCGAAAGAAAGGAAAGCCGAATCCCGAACAAAGATACTTTCAGGTAATTTAAACTGTACGGGTATCCAATTTTTGACAATTTTATCTTTTGTTTTATAGCCTTCTGTGGTTTAAAGTAATAAAGTTTTAATAAATCGCATAGAAAACTAATAGTGTCATACCTTTAAATTTAAAAAAACAGGGTGTTCCATTTAAAAAATAAATAAGTATAGGTCCGATAACTTTTTAGTTGACCCCGTATAGTTATTCTAAAAACGGCACATTATTTTACAATCATTGTAAAGAAACTTTTGTATAAAACATTTTTCTGTATCTATTTTAACTAAGAAAATATTTTTAAAATATATCTTAGACCAGTGTTTCCCAAAGTGTGGGTCGCGACCCCCTGGGGGTCGCAATGAAGTTTCTAGGGGGGTCGCCGGAAATTTCCAAAATAAGACAAAAACACTACTTTGTTAAATCATGTATTTTTATTTTAATAAAGCCGTAAATAAAAATTAACAATTAATTATCAAACGAAACATAAAAACTAAATATTAAAAGTTTTTAATACTTAAAAGTTGTATGTTCCTTCAAAGCAACCAAAGCAAAAAAAAAAAATTTTAAAAGTCCAAATATTACAATGTTAATGAGACCCATGCGCCTGTTTTTTGAAACTAGTCTTTCAAATCTAGGCTGTGTATTTGAGACACACACAATTATATCATTTTCAAGTACGAGACGATTTCTCACTTTTGTTTTAATGGCAGTCATAGACGAGAAACTTAACTCACATAAATATGATGTTACAAATGGAACCAAACATTTTACAGCTTCATTCGCCAACTGAGGGTATTCCTGCATCTTTTTGGTCCAAAATTCGTCCGGGTTCTGGGAAAAAATTGCAGCTTGAACATTCCATCACTTGATATTTCAATAAGTTGTTCTTTCATGTTTATTGGTATTTCAGCATGTTGAAAGGAATCGGCTAAAAACGGATTCAGTATCCATCTGCAACTGTCGTAACTGTTTTGAATTTCTTCGGGGAAATAATCACAGAGCTTTTGTTTTAAATTAAGCAAAGTAACTTGCATGCCTGCAAAAACTTGTTCAAAATTTGTAGCATTGTAACATACATTTTCTATAATTTCCTGAATGCACTGGAATGAATCGAGCTGCTTTTTGCCAAGTGAAGTTGACCATAAATCGATTTTCTTATAAACCCCTTAATTTTATCTGTGGCTGTAATTATATTAATGTCGCGACCTTGCAAATTACTGTTCAAAATATTTAATTGTTCGAAAATATCAGCAAGGAAACCTAGTTTCAAAAGCCAAATAGGATCGGAAAATTGATTTTCATATGGGGACTTCTCATCTTTCAAATACATTAAAAGCTCTGCTCTTAAGTGAAATACTCTTTTTAAGACGTTGCCCCTTGAAAGCCACCTTACTTCGGTGTGATAAAGAAGATTTTGAAATGTAGCACCCATGTCTTCGCAGATTTTTCGAAAAATACGGGTCTGTAAAGCTTTTCCTTTAATGGAATTTACAACTTTAATGATGGTTTTCATAACACAGTCCATTTCAGGAGGTAAAGCTTTTGACGCCAGAGCTTCTCGATGTAAAAAACAATGTCTCCATGTGGCATTAGGCATTATTTCTTGTAATCTGACGACAAGACCAGATTGATGTCCTGTCATAGCTTTAGCGCCATCCGTGCATATAGCAATACATTTTCCTCAGTCAATAACATATTTACTTGTGCGTTTCACAAAACTGTCGAATAAACATTTTCCAGTGGTATTGGTCTCCAATGGGGAACAAAATAAAATATCTTCTTGAATGCCATTATTTGTATCATATCTTACAAACGTAATAAATTGGGCATAGTTAGATATATCCGTGGATTCGTCCATTTGAAGAGAGAAGTACGTGCATTTATTAAGATTTTCCACAACTTGCGCTTGAATATCTTCTGCCATATCACTAATTCTTCTTTGGATAGTATTATTTGACAGAGGTATTGTTTTTAACTTTGCAGCCTCTTTTTCACCGATCATTATATGTACCATTTCAACAGCTGCTGGCAAAATCAGATTTTCAGCAATTGTGTGCGGATTACTAGTTTTGGCAACGCGATAAGCAACTTTATAACTTGCTAATAATGCTTTTTCGTTAGTAGTGGTTGCCAATTGAAAAGTATCTTGCTGTTTGTGAAGGACGTTCAGCTTTCTTTCAAAGAATTCTACGGGTTTGTCTTTTTTATCTGGATGTTTGCTATTTAAATGTCGAAGTAACTTTGATGGCTTCATGCTTTCGTTTGACAATACTTCTCCACAAATAACACATTGTGGTTTATTGGAAATAATGGTAAAACCATATTTAAGATAATCATCACTGTAAAGTCTGTTTTTCTTTTTATTACTGCCACTTTCAGACGTAGATGGTTCTGCACTTCTTTTTAAAAACTTATCCATAATTTGTAATTTATCGTAGACGTAAATACGTAAACGGGAATACGTAAGTCGCAAAATATTTACTCATTACTTAATACCGCTGCATTCGCCACAACGCGCTGTTTCGAACTGAGGTCTCATTGCACATCGCCGCTTATATAAAGCCGAAACGAGGCTACGAGAACGTTCCAGAGTGCCATCTACTAGCGAAGTAAGGAGTAGAGCTTCGCGAATATCATGGAAAAGTATTGCGATGTAGACACAAACAAAGATGTCCGGTGTACAATGTGCAGTCGACTTTTTATTATTTATTTTTATTGTAAATGTAGTCTGGCAGAAGTACTACTAGTTTACTAGTGGAACAGATCGCAATTATTAAAATAATTGTTGAATTTTTTAAATGTATTTAGTTTAAACTTAAACAGTAAAGTAAAATAAAATTTGAGAAACCATCAGTTGTAAATTAGGCACGCTATTTTTGTCGCTATTTTGGTTTGGGTGATGAGTAGGGGGTCGTGAACAATTTTTTTAACAAAAAGGGGTCGCGCTTTAGATAAGTTTGGGAAACACTGTCTTAGACGAACGAAAATTGTCAAATTTTGATTTTACTATTTTAAGTTTAAAAAAGAGCGGATGGCTCAGGAGAAACCCTAAAAAAATATCGAAAAGAAGACAGGGTTCCTTATAATTTGGTATGCTTTTAAAGGTATTATTAGAAGGAATACAAAAAAGTGGTTAGTTGTGGTTAGTTTTAGCACTTTTTATAAAAATTTAAATTCTGATATTCAGAAAAATAACTGACGATCAGCAAATAAAAAAATTGGGTATAATATATATTTTTTTAACCCTATATTTTCTTCAAAGAGATATAAAAGTCCGTGTTTGGCTAAGCAGTTTTGTATCAATTCGACTTTACATTTTTATTTCATATTAAATGAAGTACCCCCTTTTTGTGTCTAGTAAGCTGTGAAAGCCAAACAGAACTTCTATGTTGGATCCTGCTTGGCCAAGGATGACGATAGATAACAAAACAAATGAATTTATACAATATAAACAACACAAATGCATACGTTATGATAGTTGTAGTAGGCTTTTTTTTAGTACAAAATAGGTCAATCCATTTGTTTTGTTATCTGTCGTCTTCCTTGGCCAAGCTGGATCCAACATAGAAGTTCTGTTTGTTTTTACGACTTACTAAACCTACAGAAGGGCTGAATAGAGTACTCTGTTTCGTCCCTCTTTAGGTTAAGTAAGTCGTTAAGAAACAGAACTTCTATTTGGATCCAGCTTTGGCCAAGATGACGACAGATAACAAAACAAATGGATTGACCTATTTTGTACTCAAAAAAGCTTACTGACTATCATAACGTATGCATTTGTGTTGTTTATATTGTATAAATTCATTTGTTTTGTTATCTGTCGTCATCCTTGGCCAAGCTGGGCCCAACATAAAAGTTATGTTTGGCTTTCACGGCTTACTAAACCTAAAGAGGGAGGGTACTCTGTTGTATACAGGGTGTCATTGAAATGGTGTAAAAAAATTCGGGGGGTGATAGTACTCCTAAAAATAGTAAAAAAAGTTCCTATAAGTATAGGGCGGAAAATGCATATTAAGGGAGTTAGGGGCACTGAAAGGGTGAATTTAAAAAACGGTTTTTTTTAAATTATAGGCTTAAAAAACGAGATAAGATTTCGAAAAAAATCCTCTGCCATAAATTTTGACTTAAATCAAATGGGGATACTGAAAATTATTTGGAAAATCGGAAAGGGTGTTTTTGAAGGGTAGGGGGGTTTTTTCGTGAATAACTTTTTCAGGATATTTTTTTCGCAACGTGGGTTCATTTTTTTAAAACTAATACTTTTTTCCACAAAAAGGTAATCTTGTTGCACATCCCCAGAGCGATGGTTTTGGGAAAAATTTAAGGCAAAAAGTTTGCTCTGATGGGGTTTTTAACTGGTTAATCAACATAAACTTATGAATGTTATGGCGTTTCAAAAAAACCAAATAATTAATTGAAAAATTAAAATTTCATTATTTTTTAAAAATCTTATTGCTTTAAAAACGAAATAAACTGAATACCAAAATTCCTTTTTAAAATAATGCATACCTTAATTAATTCATAGT
>JAHBCN010017721.1:0-18057 GCA_019359885.1 Listronotus oregonensis
TGAGCCTAAACATGGCATCTCTGCGCATAACCGGCGCCTTAGGAAGCACTTCTTCTGGAAACTCTCTTGGTATTAACTCTGGATATTTTCATAAAAACTGAACTAATAACTTTGACAAGCCATATAGAGTCAGCTGCGATCCTGACATATGGGCACATAAAACACTTCCTTTACTTTCGAGAGGCGTGATTTGGTACACTGATTGCTTCAAGACTGATAATAAAGTAGATGCTGGTTTATTTGTAGTAAGGACCATAGTGACATAGAGCGTTTCCTTAGGTTACGCAAACCACAGTCTGGTACCCAGGTACCAGGTAAAAATGTATGCATGGTTTCAAGAAAATGTAAAAAGGGGATATCACAACCAAAACATACGCATTCTTTTAGACATTCAGGCTGGCCCAAAAGTCTTAAACTCATATCGTTTTACATTAAAAATTACGATGCAGTGATGGGACGGCCTAAAAGTATTTAGGATAGAAGTCCGCTACGTTCCTGGATGCACGCAAAAAGAAAGCAAAGAGAAAGCAGATGAACTAGCAGGAGCTGGCTCATCTAGATATTTTAATATTCCAGAGCCAGCCCTCGGACTATCAAAACAGTCAATAAAAATAACAATAGATAGATTCTTCCTAAAACAATATCTGTATCGTTGAAATGCATCACCTGGTCAAAGACAAGCGAAGGCAACGCTGGGCGACCCTTCCTAGAAAATAACAGCTAAGGTTCTTCTTTTGGGGCGCACTCATTTAAGGCAAGTAGTAGGACTTTAGACGGGTCACTGTCATCTAAGGAAACACTTGCAGAAAATGAAAATACATAATGGTACCACAACATGCAACCTTTGTGGATAAGGAAACAGCTTTACACATAATATATGACTAAAATATACTTATAACAAAAAATAAACATCTTGGTTGAAACTAACCAACAACATTAAATAAAAAATAATCATTAATTTATTTTTTAAGTTAAATTCCCGTTGAAAACCTAATAATTTTTAAAAAGTTTTTCAGTGACTCCCTTTTTTTATCTTAATAATAATACACCTAAAGCATTTTTTGCTAATAAAGGCCAATATGCCTCCATAAGAGCATACAACAACGATGTTTTAGATATAAATATATTTAATTTTTAACACAAATTTTAAAAATTTACTCACGGGATAAAACATAATTTATAGGACTTTTGTGGTAAATTATTAAATAGAAAAGTTAAACTTAAAAATTTTAGTTTGAACTAAAATTCCCTATACCATTTCTCCGAACAAGTAAGTTAGCTAAGTTTGCAAAACTAGTTTATAATTAAAGTACCAACTGTAATTGTTTAACTTATACTACCTGCAATCAAGTTATCCGGAATTCATGCCGCTGTGATCGTTTATAAGTATAATGTTTACACAAGCGATGACAAAATTAGGATTCAAGTTAATGTCACCACACTAATATAGCAATGTAAGAACTTTCAATACAGCAAAACACAATATACATTATCCAAGCAATGTTTAAGCCTTTTTTGGGCCATACATTTATTAAAGCTATCTGAAGCAGGGCACAAGATTCCAATTATAAAAAAATATATTCTACGTAATTAAGCATATTTATTAAATAAAAAGTTATAAGATCGTTCAAATTGTGTATTGTGTACACTTATGAACAGTCTTGTCTTTATATATTATATATTATACATATATACATATATATATATATATATATATATATATATATATATATATATATATATATATATATATATATATATATATATATATATATATATACATATATATAATTTTTTATTATTTTTCTTTAACCATATTAAAATATTTTTTTTTTTTAATTTTCTAGGTTATAGGTTGTATATTAATAAAAAAATAAAATACGTGCTTCATTCTGCAACGTTTCGCACAATATGCTGTGCTTTATCAAGAATATATCTATTAGCCTATAATATAATAAAATTTTTAAGACAATCCAAACACTATAAAATATTTAAATTAACACTTATTTAATAAGTTGTTACACAATAAAAATCGATATCAAATTATAAAACACACACACAATTATTACATTAATATATCAAGATATTACTTAGGATCTGTACTTTAGAGCTGATATATGTTGTTTGTGGTTTAAATGATTTGTAGGAATTTGATCAAATGCAATATTGTTTTTTTTTATTTAGATGATTTTTAATCTTTTTGTTTCTTTCGGATTAAATGCATTTAATAAATTGTTATTTTTATATTATTGATGTTTTTTTAAGCGTTAAGAATATACTGTAATTTAAAAAATTTGTATTATACAGGTCGGATTTATTTAGTTTTACTATACAGTACGGCGTTTGCGGTTTTGATATTTTAGCTGTTTATATTGTAAAGACAATAAAAGCTTTGTTACTAAATTTGACAAAAAACTAATTTTTAATATTTCTAAGGCTTAAAATAATATTTAATATTTCTAAAATATTAAAACTCAGAAAATAACCTTAACCACGTATATTTTGGATCCTTCAAATAGGTGGCAATAAAAAAAAATACGAAAAATAAATTAAAAACTCATTTACTGTTATTCTTTATTATCTGCTTAAATAAAAGTGAGCCCATGCCTGTGCGCGAGTTTAAAACTTATCGAAACAGTCATAAATTATTGTGAGCCTTTCTTGATGGTTCCAGCAGTATTTTATTCGTTTATTAACTGTCACTAGAATTTCGTTAGACGTAGTAAGTTATAATAATTATCATCTGATCCAAATTATATTTAAAATTAACATCCCTCCCGTACTTGGCAATATAAGAAGTATAATGCAATAAATGATAATTGACAAAACATTTTTTAACTGGTGTGGTGGCACATATAGTTCAAAACTGGAGGCCTACGCTTTAGTTGCATCTCCAATCTATCACTTATTCGGAAGAGTGATGATAGCGTTGTTAAATTTAGCAATGGACTTAGCAATTCTTAAAAGTTAACAACGGTTTAGAATGTTAAACAAAATATCAGATTTTGACAGGTTGCCTACTAAAATCATTGAATTACACCGATAATGACGTTTTGTTAATCATTATAAACCGTTGTTAACTTTTAACAATTGCCAAGTCCATTGCTAAATTTAACAACGCGATCATCACTCGGCCGATTTGTGTTAAACAATCTGTAGTTTCAGATAATGTCATTAGCTACATTTTTAATTCATAGCTTTCATCCCCCAGGAATCCTGCACCAGCAAGTTGATGCCTAATAACGCATAATATATAAGAGTTCCTTAAAGTTTTAACGTTACCGAATTCGACCAACTTACATTATTTACACTGGTAAACATTTCGGATAAGTTGCATGTTCTCTGTACATTTCGAGTCACCAATCCCTCTCGGTTAATGTATTCATAGCAGGTGAGACAGCATTTGACACAGTGGACTGACGAATTCTTAGTTCTTCTGCAACTTTGCTTTAAAATCGAGGATTTCCCATATACTGTAAGAAAACCTTTATAATTCAAAGGTAAAGCTCATCCTCTTGTTTCATGACTTTTCTTAGAAATAAGTTGCTATCCACTCTTATATATGTGTTATTAGGCAACAGCCTGCTGGTGAGGGATTGCTGCGGGATGAAGGCTATGGATGTAGCTAATGACATTATCTGGAACAACAGATTGTTTAACACAAAATGTGTTGTGTGATACATTAGAGATGCAACTAAAGCGTAGACTTTCAGTTTTGAAGTATATGTGACCACTTAAGTTAAAAAATGTTTTATCAATTATCATTCTTTGCATTGTACTTTTTATATCGCCAATTACGGAAGGGAATGTTGATTTTAAATTTAATCTTGACCAGATGATAATTATTATAACTTACCTCGTCTGACGAAATTTCAGTGACAGTCAATTTAAAAGCGGATAAATTACTGCTGCCACAATCAAGAAAGGCTTACAATAATTTATGAATGTCTCGATAAGTTTAAAACTCGCGCACAAGTATATGCTCACTTTTATTTAGCAAATAATAAAGAATAAAAGTAAATGAGTTTTCAATGATTTTTTTTTATTGTCACGTAAAACGTAGCAAATAATTTTTTTCAGATTTCGACATTTGGAGGATCCAATATATACATAGTTAAGGTTATTTTCTAATAGTTTTAATATTTTAGAAATATTAGAATATTAATTAAAGCCATAGAATTATTCTAAAATTACTTTTTTATCAAATTCAGTAACAAAACTTTAATTGTCTTTACAATATAAACATAAACTATTCTATAAATGGCTTTTATTGGCAAACAAACGGCCTGCAGCATTAAACTTTTCCATTAGTCCAATAAGGTACTTAATTATGACCAAGTAAAGTCCAGGAAAGTAATTAATCAATATTATTAAATTATTTAGTCTTAGGGTTACGCAGTTAAATTAAATTACAAACATGTCTATACAACATACAAACACAAGGTAATTTTTAGGGTATTTTTTTAAAGAAAAAACATAATTATTACAGAAATAGTATAGTTTAGGTTAGTGTAAAAAAATAATACTTTAAGTTAAAATTCGGGGAGGCAGCTGCAGAAGGGTTCGAGTGATTTGCTCAAAGACTTTGACTGCATGTATCGTAGAATATTGCTGCGGAAGCTTGGGTAATGTAGTTTAAGAGGTGTAAGTCTTTAGTGGTTTCGATTTTATCTGACTGGTTTTACCCTGTAAGCAATATTTTGGGTATCTGAGTCTAATGAGTTTAAAATTTAGTGTCTCACTGGGTTTCAAAAAATGTTACAGGACATTATCTGATCGAATTGTAAATTTTACATTTTAACATTAAAATGTGCATAATGTAACTTTTAATATCGCTTTGTGCAAAATGCAACTTCTTATGTAAATTTATCGTGCACTTCCAGTCACTTTTTACAGCAGTCGTAGAAAAAGTAGTTTCTTTACGTATCAGTAATTAAGTGTTAATGAAGTATTTAGTTCTAAAAAGATTTGTGACAGATATGTATTATATTGCAAAGAAATTATGTTTTAAATCGTCCTTGTTGGAAATTTGCCAAATAAGTTTTTATACAATGGAACCGCTTTGACCCCCATGACTCGCGATCGCCTAAAACAGAAAAAAAGAAAAAAATATTTCAAAAAATCAAGCATTTATTTACATTTAGGTCACAAGTCAGCCACCACTGTCATGATAAACTTAACTAAAAATTAAATATAAAAAGTGGTTAAAATTTTTAAAATTTTAATATGAAACTTTTGGTAACAATTTATGACGTGTTGTGATAAGTAACAGTTTAGTTCATTTTGACTGGGACATTTATATTATTTCCAAAAAAAGAAAACAATTTTGATGGATGAAATGATATGAAATTTCCTGAAATTACTTCAGTATTAGGCAAATGTAACCATGTAATATTTAAATTAGAAAAAAAAAATTAACTGAAAAGTAAAAACGTAAAATAAAAATAGTTGATATATATTATTAAAAAACTATAATTGTGTATTATCAATATCAGTTAATTATTTTCATTAGAAATGCATAATTATCTTTGCCTGATGCTAAAGTAATTACGGAGTAAACCCAGAATCAAATTACACATTTGTTTTTTTTACAAAATAATAAATGTTACAATTCAAGTAGACTAATTTGGTATTTATGACAACACGTCACGTCATAAACCTAAAGTCCTTTAAATGTCTTTACTTTAACGTCAAAATTTTAAAAATTTTAACCTAAATTAATATTTAATTATCAGTTAAGCTTATCATTATAATGGTGGCAGACCTGCCACCAAAACGTGGATTAGTGTTCAGCGATAAGTTAGGATTTTTCGGATCTTTTTGAGGAGAAGGGGCTGTTTCAGGCATTCTTCAAGTTCATAGAGGTCAACAGCCCTAAGCACCCCTCGGGGCTATTGACCCCTACACCAGTATAAAAGCTTTTAGAGTTTTTTTTTGTTTATTTAAAAAATGTTTCGTACCTTTTGGAGAGGAAGAATATCTCGATTCGTATTATATCGGGTGTTAACGACTCCATTAGACAAGCTATATCTTTGTTCTTGAAGATTCTAAAATAAAATTTGGTATGCGGAATTGACATAATTATGTGATAATTTTAGACTGTTTTTTTTTTCGGTACTTCCTGTTTCACCGGAACTGAGCCCAACTTTTAAAATTGAAATAAAAACCCTGTATATTTTTTGATTTTGGGATTTAAAAAAATGCACCATTTGAAAACGTTTTTAAAGCTACTTGATTTTTTAGAACAATTTTTAATATCACATTTAGGTGGCCATTATCACTTTTAAATCAATCTGTTAAACTCAAACAATGCCAAAACAACCACAATTCTGGGATTTTAATGGTTATGGTAATTATTACAGGCAGGCAAACTTAACAAAACTACTTTTTTATGAATAGCTTAAATTCTTTAAATGAAAACATCTTTTTGACAAGCCATTTTTAAATAGAACATTCTTTACCAAATACGCCCATTTGTCAGTTTTAAAATCGGTTTAAAAATAATTACAAAAACTGCAAATTTGCTGTTACTTTTTATCGTATCATAATACTTAATAACAAACCAAGCACCCAAAAACTCCCTTCAGCTACTACAGCAAGTCAATTTAACTATCAAGGTACGTATGAAAACAAGTGTTCAATTGTTTTTTTAAATATTATATATTATGTTTAAAAAGGGAATTTAAAAGAGGTAGTTTTTGCATACTTTAAAGGGTTTTAAATATTACGATGCGAAAGAAAAAAACTTTAAATTTGCAGCTTTTGTAATTATTTCTGAACCGACTTTAAAACTAACGATATGGGCGTATTGGGTAAATAATGCTCTATCTAAAAAGTGTTTGTCAAAAAGATGTTTCATTTGAAAATTTTAAGCTTTTCATAAAAAAGTAGTTTTGTTAAGTTTTCTCGCCTGTAATTATTACCATAACCATTAAAATCCCACAATTGTATTTTTTTGTATTGTTTAAGTTTAATGAATTGATTTAAAAGTGATAATGACCACCTAGATGTAATATGAAAAATGGCTCCAAAAAAATCAAGTCTGCTTAAAAACATTTTTAAAAAGTACAGACTTATGCAGAATTATCTCAAAAATCCAAAAATCGAAAAATATACGGGGTGTTCTATTAAAATTGTTAAAGTAAGGCTCAGTTCGAAAATAAAAAACAGTCCTAAATTATCACATAATAGTGCCGATTCCTCATTTAAGTATCTTCAAAACTTTAAAAGATATAGCTTGTCTAAGAGAGTCGTTGACATCTGGTATTCTTTTTTTAAAAGGGGTCTAGTAAAAGCATGTTATCCGTTACATCGAGCCAAAAGCGAATAAGGCTTGGTCTATAGTATTTTCAGGGTTAGTTATTATCATTTATATTATATTTGGACATCGTTGACCAATCTGGCAAATAAATGGGTAACCCATCAAGAATACGGCACCCACGGTACCTAGCTCTTTAATAAGTCTTTCAAGGCAATTCCAAAAATTAAAAAAGGGGAGATTTTATTTATTAAAGCGATCGTTTTTGCAATTTAATTTTTCTGCTTATCTTTTTTACTATAAATATGTTTTTTGGTTCCTTATTATGTTTCATTATTATTATTTGTTTATTAGTCGACCACCATTACGTAATACCTTAATTTGCTGGTTTTTTTATATTTCTATTTCTGCTTCCTGCATGAAAACTAATAATTAAATTATTGCGGTAATACGCCAGCATCAATACTTTAACAAAATGACGAAAAAACTGATTAGCTTTTCGTTTAAACCCTAAATACAAACAAACTGAAATTAAATTAAAATCACAAAGGAAATAGAAGGCAGATCTGATTATCGCCCAAGAGATAGCCTTAATCATTCAATGGACTTTGCGGTTAGAGTCCACTGTTTCCCCAATAGTCTAATTAAGATTTAAGTTTAAGTCAAGCAGATCAAAAATAAATTTATGTTATTCCAGTCGTAAAATTGAACCAGTAATCAAAAGTCGTTAGGGTAATGATTTCTTGTTTGGTACGTAAAATTATGTTGTTTTTAAAGTTTTGTATATTATTACCAAAATTAAAGTATCGAGAAAATCCTTCAAACATTATATGTAATCTAATTTAAAAACCATTAAAATTATCACAATGCTTATTTCAGTAATTTTCAAAGGTATTTGAAGCTCTACACAACAGAGCATTAAGTGTTCTAAAAATATAAAGAACCAACATATTTTTTATAAGTTGTGACAATATAGGGAATAAAAAATAAAAAATTAGCAAAATTATGACACCATAGAAATAGAAAAATTAAAAATTTACAAAATACTGTTTATCACGAGTAATTTTAATAGGAAAAAATATTAGCTAGTTTGAAAACACTATAGGAACATTAAAAATTACGCCACAGCATGTTATATGACCACTTTTATTAAGCAAATTCACTGTTTGTTTTACATCAATTAATTACATATGATTTTATTAGGGCAACACCAATACGTTAAGTTTTAAGTCTTTGGGACTATCCCAAATTAATAAAAAAGAACTGCGCAAACGACATTTTATGAAATACTTAGGTAGACGACCACTTTGTGCAACCCGACATATGACACTCTATGCGTTTTCATTGATTTTCGATTAACATAATGACACTAGTTTTTCCTAGGCACAAATATTTAAAATAGACATGAAATTTTCTGAGGATTTTGTTGCATTGGTAAACTAGTAGTGCAATAAAAACGTTTTGTGTTAAAACATTTAGGCCGAGGTGTCATTTTTTTTAAATTTTTGGACAGTACATGAAGGCTAAGGCCTAAGTACTAACGTACCGTGGGTGTCCCAAGTGTGCTGACAGAGAGTTTGTTCACACGTGACTTAAATATTTAGAGACTGGGAGGAAAAAGAAAAACTTCTGCGGGGAGCAGGTTTCATAGTCTGGACACTCCAGGAATGAAGAAACGAAGAAAGCGGGAAGTTCAGGGCCTCTCTAGTTTAACTGTAATAGGATGCATAAAAGTTGCACTACGTGTGCTCTGTTGAAAGCTGCCAAGAGAGGAATTATACTGGTCAACTCCTCTGAGCAGAAGCCGTAAAAATACCTAGAAAAGAGCGACAGATCCCCCCCTCGACGGTGGGCAAGAGGAGGAAGCCTCGATAGAGGAATCCAAGCTGTTTTGAAGCTGCCGAGGCTATGGATGTAATATGTTTGTGCCAGTTGAGGTTATTTTCAAAAGTAACGCCGACAAGATTAAACGATTCTTTGTTCTGCAGAACTTGGCAGTTCATATGAAACGGATGAGCATTGGCAGATTTTTTTTTGGGACAGCGAACAGGATTTTTTTTGGAGGCAATAAACTGAACAAGATTTTTGGCGCTCCAATTCAAAATAAGTTGGAGGTCTTGTGAGAGAGAAATCTGCATTGACCTACGCTTGGTTTCCAAATTAGGCTTATTGGCTGGCTTAAGAAATTAAATGTTAGGGTGGAGGGTACCATCGTCAGCAAAACTATGAATGGGATTGATTGTGGAAAGAAGAAGATCGTTAGCGTGTAGAAGAAACAGAGTGGATGCCAGTACTGAGCCTTGGAGCACCCCAGCATTAATTTGGTAGAAGCTGGAGGAATGACCATCTACAATAACTGATATACGTCGATTAGAAAGAAAACTGGAGGGCCACAAGCAAAGCTTAGGTGAAATTTTGTTAAGAAGCCCATCATGCCAGATCTGATCGAAAGCTTTGGAAATGTCAAGAGCAACGATCTGGGATTCACCAAAAAATTCAAGGGACTTGTTCCCCTTGTGCGAGACAAAGGAAAGAAGATCAGCTGTGGATCCTTTGTAACGGAATCCATACTGTCTGTCATGTAAGATCTTGTGTTTTTCCAGATACTTTAAGATTTGGGAAAAAATGAATTTTTTATAACTTTGCAAACAACGGAAAAAAAGATATAGGTCTATAATTAGAAAAGAGAGTCTTGCATCCTTTCTTGGGGACAGGTGACACACGTGCAGCTCTCCGAAAAAATGGCCGTGTCGTAAGAGATTCGACAGAGGCGAGTAAGGATGAGTGCAAGCTCGGGAGTACATTTTTTTTAAGACGATTGCTGGTATGACATCCAGCCGAAACGATTTTTTAATATTAAGAGAAGAAAGAATTCGCTTGATCTGTTTGACTCTAAAATTTATATCGGACATTTTATAAGGAACAGGGGCAATTGTTAAAAGAGGAAGATTACCGGGAGGATCAAAAGTAGAATTTGTAATAAATTGTTTGGCAAATAGTTCGGCTGTTCCTTTAGAGGTAGATGTTTTAAATCGACATAAATTTAAATGATCTTTATTATACAGGGCAAAAAATTTTACAGATAAATTGGACACTTGGATGAAAATAGGAAAAAAAGTTTCTATAAACATATATCCTAAAATTCTTAATTTTTTAACTAAAGGGCGATTAGGCTTAAAAAAATTATTTAATTTTATAAATGTGAATAAACACAGACGCCTAAAAAATTGGGATAGATATTTATGTTTTTTAAGGCTTTCTTACAAAAATACTTATAATCATCTGCTACTCTTAAAAAGGATTGTAATCTGCAACTCGTTTTTTTTTCTTGTATTTTTTTCTGGGGTTAAAAATTTGCAATTTTAGACAGGCATTTCTTAAAAATGGCACAATTTACTAACAAAATGCACTAGGCAAAAATCTTTCTAATTAAGTAAAGCGCTTAAAAACTATATCCTAAAATGCAAATTTTCAACCTGAGAAAATGATACAATTAAAGACCATTAAGTGTACCAGATCTTAACTCTTTTAAAGGATGACAAATGTTTACAAATATCGTTGTAAAAAAGTCTTGAAAAACATCCATTGTAAATTCCTTGTTTTTATATTTATCCACATTTATAACAAAATTTTTTTCCTAAAACTTTACTGCATTATTTATAGTTTAAAAGTAAAGAAGTTTGGGAAATATGTTTTAAGGAACTTTTTTTCTTTTATTTTTACCCAAGGAGTCTTCCTTTAAGATTCTACGCAATACAAAAAAAGCCCGTATATACTGATCCAAAATTTAGAAATTGTACATTGCAGATAATTTTCGAAATTTCTTCTAAAATATTTTATTCTAATAACACTAACAAAAAGACAAAAGGTACAACAATGCAAATAGAATAAACATCTGCTTAACCCCGATAGGATAACCAATTTCTGTGAATCAGTGGTCCGCCAGATTAGAGTCCATCGTTAGTCTACTAGTCTAATTAGGGTTTGGGTTAAGGTCAAAAGGACCAAGATTTGAGAACCCTTATTTGTAAAGCATCTAGTAATTAATGTTACTTAGCTAAAAAGCAATATTTTCTAATATATTTAAAAAGTTAATAATCCGAGAATTAAGAAATTTAACGTTATGTAGTTTAAGTCAGAATAATAACTATTACATTAAACTATTTATTTTGTCCTTTAAACAGCGTCTTTTAAAAATACTACATTATATAAAAAATATTATTAAATTTAAATAAAATTATATTGGCATCAGCTTGTGCTTTAAATTCGATAAACAATTACCCGCTTGCTTAAGTTACACCATTATTTGAAAAATCTGACTTTTTTTAATTGTGTTAAAAATAGTAAGATTCAGGGAAATAAAAAAAACCTTAAGTTTTTTCTACTGCAATTTTTTTGTCTACTAGCAAATTATAAGATATCTACGATGAAGTTGATTTCATCAATATATTTAGCAAATTAAAAAAAAAATTATCAAATTTATTTATAAAAATTATGTTTTTGTTAAAATACTTTTTTTATAGTCTTTTTATAAAAATTTTCTTATCTTCGATAAAAAATATCAAATTTAAATAAACTTAAAAAAATTTTCACATTTACAAATTAAACAAATTTTCATTTTTAAAATAATCAAATACCTTTCAAATATTGCCAATAGAAATACAAGAGTCACAGTAAGGTGGCATTAATAACTGTTGTGAATACGTAAAACATACGCTATGCATTACGATACCTGTTTCCACAGCAGTTACTTTATAAAGAAACCAATTGCTTTATAAAGAAAACGGAAAAATGGAAAAAGTGTAAATAGGGGTGCAGGAAGTGGTCACAAAGACAAAATTAATGTTCAAACATTAGCATATTAAAAGAATTAAGAGAAAAACTATTAGATTTCTTTAATTATTAGCTCCTAACAGAAACAGTGTATCAAAAGTTAGCAAATGTAGGTACATTGCAATAAAATCTACTATCACTGGGTTTGACCTATTGCACGAGATTTCTTAAGAAACAACCAAACGTACTTATTCCTAAAACAAATTAAACTGAGAAGTGTATAGTATCATACACGCAAGGATCATTTAAACTATTAAAAAAAATTAAATCGTTTTTGTTTAACTACGCAGTTAAATTAAACTGAAACTGTACAGGTAAAACTGCATGTATGTGGCCGGCCTAATAGTTACAATTGCGTCAACTGTGATTTTATGTGTGGTTGTGACAAGCAAGAGCGTGGGTCACGAAAAAAAGAGCGTGATCTTCCTCGTTCATGCAAGCTGTGACAACGCCGTCTCTTTGTAGTATTATACTAAAAAGTACTTAAAAATTTACTTTATGTCTAAGAGGATGTATTTGACTATAAAATTTACCTAATAATTTTTAAAATTTTAACATTTCAGTAAATATCCCTTTTTTGTAGCACCTTTCATCAAACCGCGAATATGGGGGTCTTAAATTCCAGACTAACGTATCCTCTTTTATCTAATAATGAAAATTTAAAAGAACAACGTTTATTACATTATCGCTTACATTTTATGCCCACAAAAAGGCGAGCTTTGTGGGTAAAATTGAAGCACTTTTGTTCGTTTAAAAAGATCTTTGACCATAGCCAGTTTTATCTTTTGCCCTGACCCTTATCAAGCGGCCAATATATCACCGCCCCGAACCAACGTTCCCAAAACAATGCTGACCTAACGAGCCACCTTTCACTTAACGAATTAAGTTTTAAGCGGAGACATTTTGTAAAAGATTGGCTTTTCTTAGCCTTTTTTATTAGGGTTTTGTGCTATAAAACTTTATTTTAAATTAGTATTTTTAAATTTCGTTGCGGTTGTAAAATTAAATATTTAAATTAGAAAATTTGCCTATTAGCCCAGTTGTGAGTAAATTTTTACAGCAAAGTAATTGGCGAACTTTGCTTTTTTATTGGTTTAATTACGTTATATTGGGCTTAATATTTCCTAATTAAAAATTTAAAACATTTTTAAATTTAAAAGTTTGCGGTGTAAAAAAATATTTAAAAAGACCTAAAGTTTTCACTAAATTTTTTGGTTTTTAAGTTGTGGATAAATAATTTAGATATAGTTTAACACAAATTTTTTAGTGCCCAACACAGCGAAAAATTTTGTTTAATTAGTATTTAATTCTTTTTTTGAATTAACTTTATTAAGGTCATAGTAAATGAAAACTAAAAAAATTTTTTTGTTTCTCATTTTCTTGAAGTAATACAATAATAAATAGAATAAAAAAAACATTTAATAAAACGTTAAAATACATGTTACAAAAAAATATTCATTCTCGTTTCATTTCCTGTTTTCATCAGACTTTGTCCCGAAAAATTGTCCTCATTTGGTAAAAAAGAAATTGTGGAACAAAAATTTTTGCAAAAATTTTTTTTATCAGGAAACAAAAAAAAAAAAAGTTAAATACAGACTTGAGGAAACATAGCAAATCCAAACCCTTTTTTGACAGAGTTCAAAAAGTTTTCTCCCTCAATGCATCCAGTTGTGGTTAAAAAATCGTTTTATGCACTCTGGAGCCGGTTGTTTAGTCCTTTTAATAGCTTGTAGAATTGCCTTTTTTTCCCAACCTCATCCCTCAGCATTAATAATATTTGACATCCAAATTTGAACTTTAAAATAAGTTCTGTACAGGTGATACTTCGCACAATCAGATGTTGGGGTAAACATTCTAATTTAACAGGTTTTAGTGTTTTAATATTACTCGCACGGCTTTAGTAAAGGCCACATATCGGTAAATCTCATATTAACCAATACACTCTAAACTAATTTTAAAAAAAATCAACCAGTTCGTAATTACTTGTCCCTGTGGCCTCCACCAACTAGGCTATATGAGTTTATTGTCATGTTCCTTAGTCTTTATAGCACAGTCAATATGGGTCAAAATCGGAGGGGTGAGCATTATGCTTCTAACAAAGTTTTTCTTAATAAAATAACATGATATTACTACAATATGTATTTCAAACTATATGTACTGTGCATAATTACCAGGCACTTAGCATATTTATTTTTTATAATAATGTTTTACTTGATTTTAAAACATGTTTCACCAGACAAGTCAAAAATGTTTACGATTACGAGTTAAGAATGTCATATTTATATATAAGCTTTGAAAATTATTAAATTAAACAAATATCTATAAATTAAATTCATGTCTTTTAATTTCTTCATGTTTTGGCTACTCAAATGATGTCTGACATTTATTAAATCATTCCGTGAACGCGGTTGAAGTTGGTCGATGTAATCAAAACAACATACAATAGGTGGCGTTAGGGAGCAGCAGTGTAAAGTTCATTAGACAAAGTAAACAGGGTGTGTCGTATTTTTGATATTGTTGGTAAGTACCGTTTAATTTGATATGTGTGTAGCGTACTTCAAATCCCTGTCACTACGGGAACGCTGTTTGATGATTAGTTTTTCGCAAATTTGTATACTTTTTGCGAAATAATGAAAAATATTACAGCTTACTTGTCCATTTACCTTCAAAATTAATACCTAACATGGCGGCGTTAAGCGTAATCATTTCGGGAACGGTCATTTTGGGAACGTTTCGCCTATGACGGGCGTGCCCGTAATGACAATTTGTAAACAAAATAAGATTCTAATTTGTTTAAAAAGCATAACCATACTAAATTTTGGTTCTAGGTATTCATTTGGTACAAGTAACATGGAAAACAATAAAAATAAAGAAAAAGGGAGTTCAAAAAAACGATTAAAACAGGACAGTACAGCTTATAAAAGGCATCGTGAAAAAGCTAATTCAAGGAAGCGCAAGTTTTTAGATAACATGACACCTGAACAAAAAGAAATGAAGAGACTTAAAGATAGGAAATATTACCAAAAAAAGAAGGCAAAAGAGGAAGTTAAGACTATTAATGATATGACCGAAAGAAAGAAGAGGAAACAGAGAAAATCGTGGAGAAAAAATTCTCAAAAGTATAGACAAAAAAAAAGGATGATGTTAAATATTTTAGCTAACAGCCCCCCAGATTCTGAAAATGAGATGGAAAACGTTATTTGCGCGTTAAGGAAGAAATCGGGGAGAAAAAAGGTAAAAAAAGATAAAGCGCAGGTTTACAGAACAGTAAAAAACAGAAACAAGACATGCAAAGAACTATAGATAAGTTGCGAAAAAAATAGAGAGAAGCAGAAAACGTGAAGAAAAAGCATCTTAAAAGAATGCAGGTACGCCTACTCTCAAAGTAAATGAATTGACAAGAGGATGTTTTGTTACTCCGGAAGTTCGTAAACATCTATTATTTGTCGAGGTTTTGACAACCCAACTAAAAGATAAAGAAAAGGAAAGTCCAGCAACGTCGAAAATGATAGATTTAAACATAGAAATTAATTGAAAGTTTCTAACCTACTTACCTACACCCAAATTGCAGAAAAAAGGTGGTCGTAGCATTTATTGTTTTAATAAAAGTATGGACGTACTCGAAAAATAATCATGTTTCTTTTTATATTTGGTTTAACGTTATTTTGTTTTTTTTTGTATTGTCAAGTTTATTATTTTGTTAGACTTTACTTACTTACTTTAAGTTGAAACTTTGGTACTCAAGTTACTGCGTGATATTATGCAAGTGTACATGTAGTAATATATTTCTAATGTCTGTTTATTGCTATTTGATTTTAAGCATTGATATGCAAGTAATCTTAATGATAGTGTGCAATTAACATTTTGTTTCTAATACCTATAATGTTTGTTAGTTAAAACCACAAAGTTTATTATTATTTCATTTTAAGTTTAAATTTTAATACTTATGTTCCTTATTTCTTAAGTACAAATAATAAAGGTTTAATACTAAAATGTTTATATTATTTTCATGAATAAAAAAGGTTAAGAACCGAACGTTGCGTTCATTCAGGGAACGTCAACGTCATTTAGAAAACTTCATTATCATTTTCGGGAATGTTACAAAAACGGCAAAGAAATCACTAATATGTAATGTTATAGTTAAATCTTACATATTATACAATATGAGATAACCTTTGGAGTAATGTATTTATATTATTAATATACCAGGTAGTGCTAGAATGTATAAATTAAATGAAAGTTTCGGAGCAGAATTTACATTAATTAGAAATTTATGAAGAGTAAATTGAAAAAAAGTGTTTTGATTATAAAAAAATTCATAAAAACAATATTTTCCGATTTAGAAACAGGTTTATTACAATTTATTGAAGGTGATTCTTAAATACTTTAGTTATATTATTATTTAAACTTCGTTTAAAAGTGTTCTCGAAATGACTCACGACTCTGACATAATTCTTATTAGCAGGTAGAATTTCGAAAATATGTATTTTTGTGCGTGCCTCTTCACAGGAAAAATTCCTGATAAAAGACACAACAGACTGTTATTGTTAATTTTCTTTAAGGAAACTTAATTTCTCAGATATTTGAAAACCTAAAATGCTCACCTCTCTGATTTTGACCCATATACACATTAGGGTAAGAATTAACACGTTGGGCGATAAAATTTTGCAATTAGATGTTTAAAGACAATAATCTATCAGATCAAAAAATTTTCTTTGAAAGATGTGGGGTGGGGTGTGGGGTTTCCAAAAATAGCAAATGTTTATAATTTTTAATTGTTTAAATTAAAACTTCTTCTCACACGTCCAGAAATGGATTTTTTCGTTCTTGCATGACTTCCCGTGTTCGGCTGCGGCTCAGAATTTGTCACGCGCGCACGGAAAAATTGTTTTTTCCGTACTGGTAATGAAATATACTATTTCTTACTGTAAACGTCTTTTAGCGGCGCATGAATTTATTACACATAAATCGTAAATATTTGAAATAAAACGTCAAATAATGACCAATTTTTATAATTTTAATGGTGATTTTTGTGGTAAAACTATTATATCCGTAATTTTTTTTGTCTGAAATAATATTATTATTTTACACTGCAACTTTAATTAACGTGTAATTCCGTAGGTGGTTTTCTTTACACGACCCCCAAATCTCATACTTTTATGTAAAACGATAACGCAGTTACGTTAGGGGGAAAATATGCGGAAACTTTTCGTAAAATATACGCACTGTCGTGTAGGGATGCACAAAATCAATCATAAGTGATATTAAATCTTTCAAAAACTTTGAGCATTTTTTTACTTACCGCAATTTTTAAGCATAATATCCAGATGATTTTATATTACGCTTAAACATAGTTTACACTATGTGCAACCGCTGCTAGAAATGTTTATCTGCCTATTTGTAAAGTTTCAATAGTTAATATTCCGCTAAAAAAACTATCTACATTTTATTTAAATAAGTCACATTTCTTTACCTGTGCGTTAAAATAGTGCACTATTTGAATTTGATATAAAACATATATTAAACAAAACATTAATTTGAAAAATATACACTTTAAAGTACTTTTAATAAAGAAAAACCAGTTTTATTTTAACAATGTCAAATAGTAGGTATTGAAGAATAAATCTGCAAAAAATATCAGTTTTATTAATTATTACAATAATTATAAGCAAAAATTTGTGCATACTGCGTCAAAATAAAAATTATTTTAAAGTGAATTTTATTTACGACAAAAAAATCAAATCTTTAGAAAACTGATGTTATCTGAAAATTTAGGCTATCTTTTATAAATAATTTTGATTTCATATTTCTCTGTAACAAATTTCAATCATATATATATATATATATATATATATATATATATATATATATATATATATATATATATATATATATATATATATATATATATATATATATATATATATATATTATTTTTATTTTTTATTTTTATATATTTTTATTTT